>WOGN01002048.1:0-17531 GCA_015342105.1 Leptinotarsa texana
ATAATATACAGATATAAATATTAACGAGTATTTTTACTAATTCTCTCAGGGATTTCAAATCATTTTATATCATATTAGACAATAGAAGTCCGAACTAATGAAATTCACCATAAAACATTGTCAATCACATTCAAATTCTTCCTCACTGTCGGAATCTGACAGTCGTGTTTAATCGCAATTCGAAAAACATTGCATCAAAGCGTCGCTAATATCAACGTAAAACTACAGAAAAACTTTTATATTTGCTAATGATTTACTGCAAATATTTTATATTTACATACGTAGCGCTCCGGAGATAGTTTTATATTTTCTGAAAAATGTATTTTTTCGCTGGCCTACTGAACAATTTTTGAATTGACTAGTTAATATGAACAACTAATTTTTACGTATGTTTTACGAATATTATCCTTAATAAATGAAACAGCTTTCTCTGAGCTTAAATTCCCCAATGTTCTGCTTGAGTCGGAAGTTAAAATTATGAAACCTAAAAATCACCCCACTTTTGGTTTTTCCCAAATTGGTTTCTAGTTTTGAATTTCAATCAAATTCATGTATTGAGTCTTCTGAAGATCCCATAAATGATATCTTCATAACATGAGATGTTATGGCAGTTTCCTACTTACGCTTTCCTTTGAGTCCAATAATAATTCGTATTTCAGCCAGCATCACTGATGAGACCTAGGCGGGTCGGTATCTGGTGTTGGATCACGAATGACTTTTTTGGCTCTAGTTTCGTCTGTATTGAAAGCTATTGAAGAATAGATCTGGAGCATTTATTTTCCATAGTGAAGCTAACTGAACGATTTTTCACTTTCACATACTTTATACATTCAGTTCATTATTCTAATTATAATTCATTTTGTTTCAGGTCAGTTCACGTTCCAGAGCAATTTGAGTCATCAAATATAACTCAAGGTAAAAATTTTGTTATTGTAGCAATAATTATTCTATTTTGGTGTAATTATCTTTTCACTTTAGAACAATAAAAATAGCTTTATTGGCTCAGGTCAAATGGTAATAAAACGGCCAATTAAGTAAAGAGTTCAGATAAAATTATGACGATTATATTAAATGGTAAACAACAGGAAGAACCAATAGAAATTTGCATGTCTTGACTCAAATTGACGTGGAATTATATAATGCCATGATTTCATAGAGTTGGTCAGTATTGACACTTGCAAAAATGCTTTCAAAACTCTTTAGTCGTCAAAACCACTCCAGTATTCTGAATATAATCATAATTGGTAAGATTAGAGGGATATATTTAGATACATATCCATTCATAGGATAGCTGAAACATATGTAGAATTTCATTTATTTCTTCATTTATATTATATATACGAAAACTTAGGAAGGTCACATTTTTTTCAAAATAAATTTACTAAATTCCGTGTTTGTAGTCGACATTTAATAAACTTTCGAGTTTAACCTTGATAGTTACAAAATTTTGAGTGCAAACTCTGATTCAATCAAAAGAAAGATTTTGGTCTCGGATTTTCAATAAATTCTGACTTCGAACTCTGAATTCAGTGTTTTTTTCGAAATCATTTGTGACCCTTCTAGGCCTCGCATATATGTAATAGGTTTATAATTCCATTTTTATGTTATCTATCAATTGAATAATTTTTCTGAAAACTATCAAGAAAAATGTATTTAAAAAGGTTTTTTTTATACCACTCATAAAATTTCGAAGGGAGATTTAAGCCCTCCTCCCGCATATATCACTATAGGGTGGTATGATTTCTGTACTAAAATCAATAAAAATCTAAGACTAGAAGTAAATTATCAATTTACGCAGTTTACGCTTGAAGAAGCCATTGCATAGCGAAACACGTGTCGCGGTTTTTGTAAAACCCTTTTATAGAATAAACTGTAATTAATTTTAATACAGATTTTCATCAAGTATCGGCCTGTTCTATTCAATGAACCTTTTTCCTGAAGTACGAAAAATCACTCACAAGCAGCGCTAGTAGTTCGGTAGGGACAAACACTGCCTAATCCGCATATGGTGGAGTACAATTAAAAAATAATGTTTTTAACAGAAGAAAATGTTCCCGGGGCAAAACTAAAATTTGCAACTGTAAATGATAACGATTTTGTAACATTAAAACGTTGGCTTGCATGCAGTAATTTAAAAGTAACTGGAAAAAAAGTGAATGAATAGACAGGTTAGTATACAGACTCTAGTAAAAGAGTAGCGGTAGATTCAAACTGTAATACAAGAAATTTAAAATAATTATGAATTTCAGATTTATTTCCGAATATAGATAGTAATGAAATAAATGTCATTAAATATAATAAATGAATATAATTTAATAAACGATTGAGGTTATATATCATTCTAATCAATGGTAATTAACTATGAAAAATTTAATATTTATTTCATGTAAGATTTTTATTTTTAAATAATAAATTAATATTACGTAAATAACACTGTTTTACACGTGAACAGTTTATGTTTGTCCCTACTACTGGTGCTGCCTCTCGTGATACGTTCCCTGTACTATTCTCAGGAAAAAGGCTCATTATTCAACAATTTGTCATTATATGCAGTTATTCACTTAAAACTGTTTTCAACTCGTTTTTTTTACAGAAAACATGTTTTTCGTTATTAACTTCGTATTACATGTAAGAACTTCGTTCTTACATTTATGTTGGAATACTCATCCGGAACATAGTTCAGTTTCAGCTGTAAAACATGTTTAGTTTGTTGGCGGGAGGCATAAAAGGTAGAAGTGTTTTGTGTATTCTCCGATTTTCTGCTATCGAAAAACATGGATCGAAAAATTTGCATAAAATTCAGTATAAATTGAATTGAGTGCTCAAAAACACATGAAATGTTGACAGTGGGATATGGCGATTGTACTCTTAATCATAAAAATGTGAACACGTGGTACAAGCTTTTCACAGAAGGACAAGAAGATGTGAATGGCTACGCTGTGAAGTGAAGAAAATGATTATGAAGAATCGTCAAATCACTATTAGATTCGTTCTAAAATTCCAGAATTTGTATTAAAAAAAAGGCATGAGTAAGGTTCAGGAATTGTTGAATGCGGTCATCGGCGATCCAAATTTGCTGAAGGGTCATAACTGTTGACGAATTATGGGTATATGGTTGTAACATCGAAACCAAAGTCCAATCGTCCCAATGGAAAGACTTGGGAGAGTCAAGACCAAAACAAGCAGGCCCAGCTCAATCAAATATCAAGGTTTTTAAAGTTATACGTCGTTTGCGAGAAGCAATACGAAGGAAACGGCAGGTATTGTGGCGTGGAAAAACAATTCATTGCTTTTTGCATTACGATAATACATCTGTCTACTCGTCATTGCTTGTTCGTAGTTTCTGGCCATACCGTAGTCATGCTTCAGTAAACGTATTCACTAAATTTGTCCTCTGCGATTTTTCATGTTGTCCAGATTGAAGAGATCCATGAAAGGACGGCATTGACGATTGACGATTGAGGAGATGAAAACTGAATCGCTGAGACATACCAAAAAGTACATATCAGAAATGCTTCGAGAATTGGAAAAAAGTTACCACAAGTGTTTTATATCTGAGAGGCACTACTTTGAAAGTGACAAAAAAGAAATTGATGATTAAATAAATATTTTTGGAGAAAAAGTCAAATTCACCTTATTTTTTGAACAGACCTCGTATTACAATAATATTTTTTGTACTTGTATTCTAAACCTCGTCGGCACGAACACTGTAACGAACCTAAAATAATAATAATTTTCACTAGGTGTAAAATAAAAGAAGTGACTGCATATGCTCTCTTCCTAATAAAATTCCATAAAATATGGTTTCAGATGACATAATCAAATATTATTCATCGAGATAACGCCAGACTGTAATCATCAATTTGTTTTCAATTCATATTTACTATTGAATAAAATGAACCTTCATTCTATTTTTTTATTTCTTCAATGAAATTAAATATCATGGAAATTTCAAGGTAAAAATATCAAAATGAATGTATCAAATATAATTGTTACCTTTCCATTGTTATACGTTTTCAAAAGAAACGTTGAAAAAAAGTGATTCAATTATGACATTAATGAATCAATAGTTAAAATGCGCATTCGTATCTGAAAGTTTGTATCCAAGAAATAGTTTGTTGTAAAGTATGAAAGTTGTATACCTAATAATTTCATAAACTACACCTTACGATTTGATCTCCACAAACTTCATTTGAGAAATATATCATCATGACATGTTTCCCTAACACAGTAGCTTCTTCAACAGTGCTTCTCTCTCTATTTTGGATGGTCGTTGCTCCTAGGAACAGTGCATTAGGGTCTCGGGAGCCTCGCGGCAGGCTCTGCACCTTGTGTCAGGAATCTCTATACCCATCACGCGACTGCGGTAGACTAAAGTGTTGAAGACACCATCCTGGCAAGCCATGATGAACCCCTCAGTTTCCGACTTCAGCCCACTCGACCTGCGAAAAGCAAACGTCTGGCGCTTTGATAAGGCAAGGTCTCCAATGTTATTGAAGAAGACCCCATGCACTGGCTTATCCTTATGTCTCCACAGAAGTAAGGTGATCTCTGCGGCTTTTATCTGAGCTTTTTGCTGAACGGGTTCCAACTCGGTGACAGAGTTGTGGTCACCTCGCTCAGTGTGAAAAACTATACCGAGTACATCAGCTGCTCGGGCAGCTGCCCTAAGGAGAAATGATCCAATTCCTGCTCTCCCATGGTCACGGACCATGCGAAGAAGGGGATCCTAACTCCTGACGCCTTTATTATTAATATTATTTTTCTTTTCTCATATGTGCTAACCTTTTAAACCTTCCCTGGACGTCCACAATTAATTCAAAACCAAAATGAATCAAATCGGTCCAGCCGATCTCGAGTATTAGCGAGACCCACAACCAGTAATTCATTTTTATATAATAGACATTATGGAATTGGCCGATACTTGATGAAAATTCATAACTTACGTATTCAAAAAACACTTTATTGCGAGATTTTCACTGAACATTTTTACAAAAAGGCAACACATGTTTCGCCATACAATGGCTTCTTTGGGCATGTCAGTAATCTCACAATGAAGTGGTTTTTGAATAGGATACTGAATAAAATAAAATTTCCTGACAAATAAAATACAAGTGATGTTTGAAATACAAATTCAGGTAAATATTCATACTCTTTTCTCTTTCCTTTGTGATTAGTAGCTATATGTGAAAATATATTATTATTACGATAATCTTCCCAGTTTTAGTTTGTGCTAAAAGTAATATCGTTATCCTTTGTATTGATACTGATTCACAATGATAAATATATACGAATGAATAAAACTAAATTCCGTAATTCCTAATCATGAATTTTCAACAGCTTGATATTGCATAATAACTAAAATGGCTGGCACTGAATGAAGCGAAGGGAATTGTGAAATTATCAGTACTGTTGCTCTTAATGGTTCATTTTACTTTTGTTTCTGTTACACAGCAATTATCTCCAGCTAACTGGAATAAACATATAAATAGGATTGAATGTATTACTATCAACGACTACATTTTAGTTATTGCTTTTGAATGAGAAGTGGTTCTTCAGTGATTGTTAGTTTTCATGTTTGCAAATTGACAACAAGTCATGGACTATTGAAAAATCATATAAATGTTATCGAGTTGGCTAGTCACAAGGATGACGATGCAAATGATGCCGTTTTCAAGTATTTGCTCAACATTCATTAGTTCCAACAAAAGCTGTCAATAAGAAAAACTTGAAGGATGATTGACAGCAAGTGTTGTGCAATATTCAAGCTATTGTTCTTCCCTCCGCATGTTTTGTTTCATTTTCCGCAAGTACAATATCATCGAGAGCTCTTTGCTGAATGCTTTCATGCGAACCCTTTTGTTCGTTGCAAGTAAGTGATGAACATGTGTACGTTTATTGTTCGTTGTTAATATGCGTTAAGTCATTCTGTTGGTTATCGTGACTACAGTACAGAATCCAAATTTGACCGTTCAAACTGTGAAATTCATTTCGTTTAATTCTAAACAGTTTCGTCATTAAGTTCATTTCTTGATGTAACGTGATCCCATGTTTCGTCCACATTGGTTGTTTATATTTGGGAAGAGTGGAAAGGGACGTACAACGGTGTTTCAGTCGTCTCCAGATGATGCTTAACTTGATTAGCGAAACGAACGTCGAGAAACAGACTTTTTGTTCTGGTGAGATGATAGTGTTTTCAATAGACGTAAAACGGTATGATAATAAATACTGATTCTTGAAAAACTTTTTCGTTGGCGAGTGATTTCCATAAAACGATAGGAAATAATACTCTATGTGAAGTGAAAGTGGTATTTTGAAATTTCAGAAATCAGAGAATTTTTTCATAAGCGGAGCTAATGAAACCCCGTTCATCTAAACTCGACTGGCTTGAAAGCTGCAGGGTTTCTGCAATTGCATTGGTGTAATATTACGGATCGTCTTCATCTCGTCTCACTGCAAACTGTCCGAGACCGAAACAGGTCTACCACACAATAGTATCTCCAAACGCTAAGCACTCACTAACAGGTGATGTAGAGTCTATATAGTGTTAGGTTTACTCACTGTTGACGCTGAGACTGCGTTACAGCTTTCGTATGATATTGATGTATCTCCATTGCAGTACAGAAAAAGAACTGCAGTTGGTCCGTTTCAGAATTAGTAGGTCTATTCGTCATAGTACAAGCAAGATGTCCCTCTCTATGTAATATATTTTGACGAAAACACTCCATCTATGGCACCCTTGATTTCGTGTCAAGAATCGGTAAAAGCATCACAAGAGGAAAGAGTTGCTAACTTTTGCTGACAGGGCCATGAATCGACTCTCGGAGTCGATAAACGTAATGTGGAATGGTTTAAATCTGTAGCGAAAGTTCAAAGTTATGTTATGAAAAATTATTGTTCAGCATGATATGGAATATAGTACAGTAGTGCCTTTAGAAGTGACGAAATAAAGTCAGTAACACTTTACTATAGTCCTAGGAATATAAAATAATTTAAAAAAATATGTTAAATGGTTTCATTGAAAAAAAAGATAAGAATGATATAGATAATGTACTAAAAGCTAAAAAATAAATCGAAAAATTCTAGGTAGCAGTCATTACACCATTCCCCTCAGCAATCTACGGTATTGATCAGATAAAAATAATAATAAAATCGTTGGGCGTAGTATGTATATATTTACTCGGGTTACTGCATACACATTGTATATGCAGTATTTGATTTTCATCATTATTGTAGTCATGAAATTATAAATTCAAGGTATCGATATTTGATAACGTCGTTTTCCCAGAGTTCTATTCCTCTAAAATTTCCGAAGTTGAAAATATCTGTCGTTGTATAAAAAATAATTAAGGGAAAATAAATTCTATTGAAACTTTATATTGAAACTTGGAAATTCCATTAAAGTTTTCCTACTAAAAACGTGATAAACAGATAACCCGAAAATAGTGAATTCTTCGCTGTACAATTCGAAGTATTCAAATGCTGTTATCGATTGCATAACTTCCCATTTCGCGGTGCGAGATAGTAGGGCGCAAGTTTCCCCAAGTGTAGGGGATCGCTCACCCCTCGTCGACCCCGGGAAACACACCCGACCCCCAAACAAACCCAACAACTTCATTCTTAATGAGATTTCCCCGGATCCATAAATTTCAGCCTATAGCTCATTCCACAACATTAATTTCATTGCTAAATACTCGCTATAAATTATGAAATAATGAACAAACCAAATTGGGATAGAAATGAATAGTATAATCAAAATAACTAAATATTGCTTCTTTGCTTCAATATGTTCGCAGTATTCCATTAGCCATTAGATTAATTTGTCACACTTGTTCTAGTAAATTATTGGAAAATTTAAAAACATTATTTGTCAAATTTCCGCCGTGATTTTTTGAATTGATTTTTCACTTTCTTAGACTATTGGTAAACAATGGAAATATCCAAATGTATACTAAAACGGAATGCACATTGAAAAAGTGAACGTCACACATGAGAATATAATAATGAATATAAACATGTCGATTTTCTGGGAAAGCATCACCTACTATTCCCACACTAGAATCCACAGTGCCAGCGCCTGGTCCTGATCTGGTCTGGTCTGGTCTGTTGGTCTGGTCCAACAAGGCGTCTGATCCTGATGAAGTGCCCATCATCGTACTTAAAAGGTGTGCAAATGAACTCGCAGCAGTACTTTGCAGACTTCTCAATCTGTCTTACAATGAAGGGGTTTTTCCTTCTTGTTGAAAGATTGCTCGCGTGTCCAAAAAGGACAAGAAAGTCTTCTAAATAACTATAGATCAGTCGCTTTGCTATCAGTGATATCAAAAATTATGAGGAAAGCCGTTAACCACCATATCCTTGAATATCTGTAAGGCTGCAACATTTTGAGCGATCATCAATATGGCTTTTGGAAACAAAGATCAACAGGCAACCATCTATCGTATGTCATCCATTTTTGGGATAACGTAATCGAGAAACATGGAGAGTCAAGAGCTGTTGCCCTCGATATTTCTGAGGCCTTTGGCCGTGTGGGACATGAGGGTTTGGTGGCCAAACTTCGTTGATATGGCTTGTCATATCATTTTTGTGTATGGCTTTCCAGCTTCCTGAAAGAACTTCCCTGCAGTGGCCATCGACGGATATCTCTTAAATAATTTAACCATCAACGCTAATATTTCCCAAGGATCCATATTGTCTCCAACCCTTTTTTATTGTATGTCAACTATTCATTGAAAAAAACGAAGAATCCAATAAATTGCTTTGCTGACGACAGCACACTTGTCTCGTCATTCCATTTGGATTCCAGGATGCACATCTTGGCCACTTGGCACATTTATATCAGCAGTATATATCATATATCAGAAATACGTGACGGACTGTGGCTGCTCATCGTTTTGAAATTCAACTCAGTACACCTCGAATTTCACTGTTTAAGAACTATTTGGAGAAATGCTTTTGTGTGGAATAAACTTCCTGAGAAGGTTCTACCCAATGGATTTTTCCAACGATTGAAATACAATGTAAATCGTTACTTTCGTACAGGCATTGCTCTTATCCTATGTTTTGTTGTTGAAAAATAAAAAAACACTCATACAAAACAATATATGTTTCTAATCTATTTTATAGACAGCAAACGCTTGTAAAATTTTATTTATATAACCTCCACCATCGTAGGTAGCCTATGGAACGACTTAGGAAATATGATGCGATATTTAAAAAACTATCATGGGTAATAATTACACAATTTTCACCAATAATTTTACTTCCAGACGCGTTTTGCTGACACCGTGGCTTCCTTTCTACCATTTTCATATTCACAAAGTAGAAGTTACTGTTTATTCTTCTAAAATTTGATGTATGTGCCTTAAAACATTCACCATCATTATGATTTTTTTTAACCGTTTCCATGAGAAATAAGTGTGAGTTAATTCGAAGAAGTTGATCGGAAATCCCTATGAACAGAACAATGTATCCTTTGACAGCGATGATGTTTTTGAACAAGTAACTTCATCTACTTGAATAGCTGTTCATTGTCACGTGACTTGAAAGCGGTGTGATTACAATTTTATTATTAGATTCAGATTTATGGAAAAACTACATTTATATTTGATATCATGATGATGGTGTCTGATGATGTTGTTTATCTTGAAAAATATACTAGTTAGTCCTTCTGAATGATGCCGACTTATAATAACGAATCACTCCTCAATATAAAACTTGAAATCAACGAGTTACTTAACATTGTGTGAAATTTACTATCCTTATCAAGTATTCAGTCATCAAAGTCCACTGGTTCAGTAAACGATCGACCAAGACCCGCACCTGTACAAAATTCGACTAATCCAGGAAGTGAAGGTGAAGGTTAACCATAGACAACGACGAATGTTTGCTGAATGAGAGTTGGAGCATATTGGGTAGGTGAACAAACCAAAATGTCGAATTTAGGACGATACAAATCCACATGAGGTCCAAGAGCATCCCGAAAGAGTCACTATTTGGTGTGAACCACGTTGGCCAGGCCATCACTGTAAACGGCGAGCACTTTAGGTCGATGATTCCAAACTTCTTTTGTCCTGAATTGTATGTTCTGGAAACCAGCGACATGTGGGTTCATGCGTCAGAGTCAGAGAAGCCGTGGCGGCCATTTGAACGATTTTATGTTTTACACGTTATGGTAGCAATAGGTCTGTCAAACAAATAAAAAATTTCGATCATATCTCACACACGTTTTGTTTCATTTGAATTTAAAGATATGAAGCGCGTAATTAAACACCTTATTTATAAGAAACCAAACATTCATCTGACAAAAAATTTGGATGTAGGTGTGAGTATTTAATTCCAACTCGAAAAAAGCAACAAAAACATTGTGGCGAAATTAAATTTTTTCGTTAAAATTAATATTTTTTAAACAAAATATATTGACCAAATTTCAATTTATTGATGTTCATTAACTGATATATATCAAGGACATCAATAATTGAAAGATAATAGCTTTATTATAAAACTATAATTGTTAGTGGCCCCTGAATATTTGATGAGTAAATTGTGTTGAATTCCTATTCACAAGAAACAAGTCAATATCATGTATACTTAGAATAAAACACCAATGAAGTTTCTGCGTTTCCAGGAACTTTGAACATAACTGTTATTATTGGATTATTGATTTCGGAATAAAATGGTAGTTTATTTCATCAGTTCGGACTTCCATTGTCTAGTATGATATAAATTGATCTGAAATCCCTGAAAGAATCTGTAAAACAATTAAAAAGATTAGCTGAAGGAACAATTTTATCACAGTTATCACCCGAAGACGATTGTGGATACTAACAATCGAAACGTCGTGAAGTAACTTAGTTTGTAGTCTTTTGATTTTATATTTTTAATTTTCATTTCTCGTTAATAATTTTTTAATGTTTCAGGTCGTGTTAATAGTTCAATTTTTTTGGTTGTTGGTTGTATGTTATTCCATTGTAATTTCAGTTTTTTGACTAAAAAAATTGGTCTTTCAGTTAATATTTTTATTTTTTTTACAGATTTTGTCAGGGATTTCAAATCAATTTACATCATATTAGACAATGGAAGTCCGAACTGATGAAATGCATCACGTAACTTTGTCAACCACCTTCAAACAAATGGTAATTGCTTGTTTCATATATTTATAGCATTCCTGTGACGCTGACTTGGTTAGTGAAATACTCGTCAAGAAGAGTGTTGCAGTTCTGGTGATTTAGGAAAAGTGCTTCTTTTGCATTTATGTTTTATATATATTAATATTCACATATTTCATCAGGTAGCTTCGAGCTCTGAAGTCATTTACTTGTGAGCCTTAACGTACTTTGAGGTGCGCCCTAAAACAATTGTCAGAGAGAAATAAAGTAAAGTAAATAATGTAGTACGTTACAGTTACTAGGGAATTGAAGCAATCGAAGGAGGAATTCGGTATCTCCTTCTCTAGATTGAAACCTTTTTGTGGACTGTCGATGAACCACATGAACACACGAAAGAAGTATTCTGACAACGAACAGGTTCTAGAATTTGACGAGACCCCTCACAGGACACTGCCCACTGACTTAACACTGGTCTGCAAAAGGCTCAGATTCCTTTGTAAATTTTGCCACTTTTCACATATTCTTTCCGTTTGTGAAAAATATATTGAATTCTCAGAAAAGTAAGAAGTTCTCCTTCAAAGTTTTAATTTTTTTCAGATTGTGGAATGTGATGGTAGCCAGAAAGGTCAATAATGAACTTTGATTTTCTCCAGAAGCGAATACCTTTCATTTAAGAAATGATAAAAAATCAATCTGGAATATCAAGATAGCCATTCAATTTTTTCAAATTCTATTCATTTAGTTTCTTTAACTCAATACTTCAAATACTCAAACATTATCTAGAGGTTCATGAAGCTGCAAATCAATTTGCAGCGGAAATGAAGTTTCAAATGCATTATTTCAATAAACAATCTGTTGTCGCTTTGAAAACCATCATTTTCAATCATAAATACATGAAAATCAAATGACCAACTTGATTACATTTCATTCGCACTATTTAGTGTCGATATAATAATGAATGTCGAATGGAGTTCGTTGAAATTGAATGGAATCAATGAAATAAATCCAATTGGATATATTAATTACTGCCCACGAATTGCAACACTTCGTAGGTCATTCGCTCAATCATCTAACTTTCAGTTTCAGTATGAATGATCATTATAATTCCAATTACGATGCTGATATAGAATTGAATAATAATAAATAATAATGCACTACATGCACGCTGTCCTCATCCCATGCATGGCAAATGTTCCAGTAGAGGGCAGGTGCAGTAGACGTCTCATACATTTCATGGAAACATTAAGGTCACTTCCGTTGAAATAAAAACACTTACTAGAATTCGATATTTCAAATATACACAAGTGTGTATGTTTGAAATATCCTTATCGAAAACACTTGGCGTAAAAACGAGATTTCATTTCATGATGTATAACCGTTCTCATAGTATTAACATGTGGATGAACAGTACCTATACGCACAAGTCGGAGAAATTGAAAGTTTCGAAACAGGTGATTTTTTGACATGTAATAACCATGACGAAACTTAAACTAGTTAAGAGTGATTTTAATTTCATAATGAAGAAAAGAAAATTCAAACTTTCTATGTATTTCCCACTTTTATTTATAACTAACCTTACTGTAGTTTTGTTCTATAAGGACATTTTCAAACTTATTCATTAAACTAACAATGGTTGATTAGATTAGCCCTTATATAGCACACCTGTAGGTAATAATAGAGGTACTTGGTTTGATTCAGTACTTGAATTTTGTTTAGTAGTTACAATGCGGATATGCTGATTTGAAAACTGGTGAGTAAACTCAATCGATTTGATCATTTAACAGGTTGCACTCGCAATGTTTATGTTTGTGAGTTTCTTAGGATTTTGAATAATTTAGTTTGCAAATCCTTCCTTGCATAGTGCAAAATTTTCGTATCGTTTAGATTCGGGAATTTTGATTGCATGCCGAAGAATGGTTTGAAAACGTCAAATCATTTTTATCTAGTCTAAAGGACCGCTCATGTTCAGCATACCGTTTTTGAAAATTTCGACTACATTGTCCCACATAAACACTTAAGCTTATAAATTCCAGATTTCTCCGACTTGTCCACCACATCTTTGGCATTGAGATTGGCATCTTGGCATGTGGTCTGAATACCACTTCCACATTTTTTCTGAAGAAACCCGCAATTATTTCATTTGTTTTTCCATTTCTTGATTTCTGATTGTTTGACCTGACCTGAGGGTAATATAGTGACGGCTACATCCATCAGTTCATTCAATTTCATTCTTTGAATTTTTATAAAATCATCATTTAGAACTGATTATTTGAATACTGTGGTAAACGTAGGCCTGAAATTAGTTTACAATACAATAATTGCATCCAAACACAACTTCAGTTCACAATAAGTACATAATGAATGAAATAACCCTTTACTGGAAAATTAAGAACACTATCCATGATAATAGGTAGTTGAAGAATTTTCACACAAACATTTTTTATTTTACTTCTAGAAATATAAAATATTTGTTAATTATCATCACTATCACTACATAGTATAAAACGAAGTCGCCCCGCTGCCTGTTCTATATACATATTTTTAAAACTACATACGGATTTTGAGGCGGGTTTTTTAATAGATAGAGCGATTCAAGAGGAAGGTTTATATGTATATAACATGAAAAATATAGTAGGGAAACAGTAATAATGTTAGAGGTTTCTAATATGATGTCGTAAATAAACATATTTTTTTGCGCATTCATTGCAAACACATTACACCTTACAAAAGAGTACGCGATGGTATATGTCTATCTTTCAGGGATAACCCACAATAACCAGTATTTATGCTCCAGAAATAATGGTTTATTTACGAAACAATCATAAGCAATACAGAATTAATCATTATCCAATCAACTACCTCAAATACATTGTGCATTTAATTTAGATCAATATGGTCTGTCAATGCATGAAATTTAAATGTTTTTGATGACATTACAGATTTAAAATGTAGGGATATAGTGGTTGATGTTTAAAAAATGTTTTTCTATAATGTGAATATTTTCGACTATCAGTTTGAGATCATATTCAGAATATTCTTGCTCGAGTTTTTAGTATTTCACAAATGATTCCTAAAATGTTGACCATGATGATTTTTGATGATTTTTTACAGAATTCATTAGGACTTTGAGGATATTTTGAACTACAATCTTCATGAGAAAAAAATATTCAACTTTTTCAGAAAACTGTTGGTTCTCAAAATTTTTAACTTGTTGAAGAGAAAATATGATTTTCCCGTACTTGTAATTGTATTTCTGTTACCAATTTTTTTGCTTTTTTTCAATATTTTCAGTTTTTAGTTGCCTTTTCCGTAAACAAGTCATTCCTCACCATTTTCTCCCTTTTTCTACAATTATTCTTCAACAATTGCGTTATTAGAAAAATATTTGGATAATTTTTGAAGAGAAATATTTTGAGGTGAACTAATAGTCATTTCGAAAACAATGACAAAACTTCATGAATTGAACTTCGAATTGGTCCCATATCCACCGTATTCGCCAGATTTGCCTCCCAGCGACTACTGGCTGTTCGCAAACCTCAAAAAATGATCACCGGTAAGAAATTTCGCTCGAATGAAGAGGTTATTGCTGAAAGTGAGTATCCTGTATAGTGAAGAATATATCAGAAAAACCCAATGCACTGTTAGGTATTTGAAACTCTAATGATAATGAGAAACATATAAGCTCAATGTGACTCATACTGCAGTTTTTTTTTATATTTGTGCCTTCTCGATAGAGTTTCTGGATTGCTTAGATTGGTTGCTACCTTTCTATAACTGCATGAGTTTTTTCACGAGGTCGTTTTTTACCGCCATGGAAAATGAAATGTACTTTAGGAAATTATGTACAAAGTCACTGTATTTGTTTTTGAATATTGGAAAACTTCGCTTCATAAAAGTAAACATTAATCATTCAAATCTGGCATCGAGTGTCAGCCGTTCTATACCAGGGGTGGGATTAATATTAATGCTGCAATAGAATGAATAATGCATGTATGAAATGTCAATACAAATAAACCCACCCCTCTTTCTGAGTCAGCGGACTCATTGTTAAAGAAAGCGTATCCTATTGTAACCCATTCCATTTAATATTTCTCTTCGGGTAATTATAATCTTAAAACAATAAATTCTTATTATATAAGGAATTATTCAGTCAAGTGATATCATTAGTGCATTTAATGTTACGTAAGCTGCTTGTTAGATATATTTTCATATTAACGAGATGAAAGAACCCATAAAACTTTCACTGCTTCCTAATAAGAAGAATACCTTTGAACATGTTCAATAAAAGTTTCCAAAGACATACAACTGCTCTACTCTTGTATTTTGAAGTTTGTTGGTGTTTTTATATACTTTGATATATCTTTGCGGATAGTACTGAAATGTTATTTCTTTTCTGTTTCATCTGTTTCACCTTCCACAATCTGAAAATACCCAAAAAATAGTCGATAAAAACTCAGGATAAAGAATAAAGGTGTATTAAAAATCTACTGACTTCTCTAACACGATGTCTGTATTACAATACCCTCGCATTAAATAATTTTTGAAACGTGTTATTTAAATTCCAACTCCTATTGTATCCGCACAAGTGGCCGTTATTACGAATAATCATAGCAGTTAGGCCGAGCAAAAAACAAAAACAAAACAGCTTCACCTGCAGGGTTCATTGTGATATGAATTATGTTGAACTGAGCTAGCTGGGTTTTGTTTATTTTTTGAATCGAATTAAGAACCAGTTGTTGAAAGTAGTTCTAAGAGATGATGAAACTTTGTAAGAATTATGAAACAAAAATTATTCATTCACTGAAAATGAATATAGAAAACAATAATACATAATTAGAAGTGAAGCAATAGTTTTGGAAAGAGATTAAAGAACATTTGAAGGATCTAGAGGGGTTACACGCTTTTTTGGCGAACTAGTCAAACAGCATGTATTTATTACGTCAAGGAAAACATAAACCAGGCAATTTTTCTCAGAAACAGCTGCGATTTTGATGAGGTTTTTTATAATATTTGTTTCTTATCATTCGAAATTAGAACCCTTTCGAATTGGAGTAAGGATTATTATGAAAAATTAAAAATGAATTTTTTTATGTATTTTATCACTTTCATTCATTACTATCGTTACTGCAGTTTTATCCTATATGGACAGTTTCAAACTAATACAATAAACCTGAGTCTGAGTATTGTATTAGTTTGAAAATGTTCATATTGGACGAAACTGCATTTATTGTAAGGATTATTTATATTGTTAAAATAATATGCATGATATTCATATAATAATAATAAATGAATTTCAGCCTGTATTTTGTTAAAAAACAGTAACAGCAGTACATGAGATATTTACATAGAAACTATGGTACCAATGTTAAAGTTCTTTTTCATAAATAATAATGATACAGCTGAGACTATCTGAGAGAAATCGTAATTTAAGGACTACTGGAAAGTTCGTAAGGCGCTCTAAGAGCGGTTCCTGTGCGAAGGCAGCGACTCACATTGGATTTGAATCGCTGGAGAATAAATGTATCTGGAAAAACATTCTCAAGAAGTTCTTCAACTGAAAGAGCTCTTGAACAGTGTTGTACTGAGTTGAATCTCAAAACGATGAGCAGCCACAGTCCGTCGCGTATTTCTGATATGTGGTGGAATGAAATGTACCAAGTCACTTGAACACTTCCTGTGAAAATATCTATAGAAGAGAGACAAATTCTCAACCTTTCTTCGATGTTCCAGACTGTCAAGGTTGCAAGTGATGTTCGCGTCTCCAATCAGGCGGATGGCTCGTTTCTGAATGGAATCCAGCAGCATCAGTGTATGCTTAAGGGCGGAGCTCTATACGTGAGAACAATACTCTGAAGAACGTCTGATATGAGCTTTATAAAACATCAAAAGTTGCTGGGGTGTGTACAGTTTTATAGTTCGGAACAGTGTTCCAAACTTTTGAGAAACAGCCTTTGCAATTCAGCGGCATTATTGTGCTAAGACATATTGGTGCTCATTTCAACTCTATACCTATATAAGTTATACTTCAATCGATCTTTCATTTGTAGAAGGCATATCGCCAAAGAAAAATTTTCAGCTGCCTAAAGCTAACCTCATTCTGATTAGTTTTTCCATACCCATTAGTCAGGAGGGTATCAGAACATTAGTTTTCTGGTGTTGAACCTGTTAGGACTACATTTTGATATCTTATTCGCTACATTTGTAAAGATGTGTCTTATATAATGTAGACAGGTATCTGCTCTAGGTACCTGCCCTAACACGTTATCAATATTAAAATATGTCACGATTGCCAACTATTGGATGGATCTTAACATTCCTAAATTCAGAAGGGGCGAGCTGCATAGATCTAGTTGGTCGTTGAGCGTTATGAACTTGGGGTCCTTGTACAATTTATTTATTTCCAACGCTTCCAATAAATTCATC
>WOGN01002050.1:0-17523 GCA_015342105.1 Leptinotarsa texana
TTTCCTGCAGCTGAAAAAGCAAATGCGCCACTGGAATCAATGAAGTCGCCCCGGAGCGCCAATTAATTTTTATTGTTTTCATTTTATTTTTATGGTTGTTTTAATAAATATTTGTTATTTTTGTAATGGAAATAAGAATAAGTCTCATCATTTCACTCGTATTGAATTATTGCAAATGAGCTCAGAATTCTGTAGATGATATTCTAACTATATAATTTTCTGCATTTCATAGGGAATACGATACATGAAATATAAATTCAACAGAGTATTGCCTTACTCTGATTTTTAGTTCAGGCTGAATTTCTCATGAAGTCACAAGAGTCATGTAGTCTCATGAAGTTACATAATTTCAGAAACCTATTTTTCAAGGGAAATTGAAAAATCAAGAGTGTTTGAGCGGCCAAATTTTGTTATTTAATTTACTGTATGTTTCAACCCTGTTTAAGATAATTGATTATAGTTTCCTAACATAACTAACTGATTCAGATAGAATGTTTATCGAATTGAAAGACATTTGTTTTACCGCTCCAATGGAAAAAAAATAACTTGAGTAATCGTCATTTTTAAAATAATAAATAACAGAAGTGTGCGTGGTTCTTTCATTCACTTCTCCATTTTTCAGGAAGGCAAACTGTATAAGTATATAGTAATATGAACATGATTTTATCTTACAAAATTTAATACTAGTTGGGACTATATAGCATCAAACACAACAAAATCGAATTATTTTCCTGCACTAAAATTCTGACTCCTATTCATACCCCCGTCCTATACTATTTCATTAAAAAGACATCAAAGAAGTATTCAAAAACAAGTGAGAAACATGCTGTTAAGCTGCTAATAAAAAATTGCTAGCTTGGATAAACTACTTTATAAAGGAATATTAAGTGTCATTTTGTCTTGGTGTATAACTACTTAATCACAATCATTAGCGTCTTTTTTGCGGTATTTGTTAGCTTCAATCTGTTTGATGGGAAAATAAACATTGTTCATTACTAAAAACGCCTTGTTAATTGAGTTAGCATGTTACTTCACAATACGATTTGAAAAAGTGTAATGGTTATTTTCAAGACTGATGATAGCCACTAATTGAGAAGAAATGAACTGAAATTTTGGTGTAATATTCTGGAAAGAAACATTCAATTTTAATTCGTTCGATTAGAATTCATATATAGCGGTGTTATGTTGAAAATGAATATTTGTGCGTGAAATTTTTATTAGTGTTTTTGATTCATCAAACAAAAATACTGAGGTTGATGAATATATTTTTTTGATAGGGAATTCTAGAAGTTCCTCAGTGGAATTTTTGGCCTGTCAATAACATATTATAATTATACAATGATATATTTTCATTAGGTGGATTCCCGGAAGTATACATTTTCATATGTAAAATACAACTTTCCAAAAAAAAAAACGGTGAAGTGATAAACGTTCATAAATAACGAACTAGATTTCACTAAATTACCGTTAAATATTATGGTAAATCAAAGAAGGGTCCATTTTACCCAACTAGATGCAGGTATCTATTCTATGATAACTTTATTCTAATCCGAATCGAGTGCTAATTCGAATAAAGTCAGAATCTAATTCCGATGGTAATAAGTAAAAATAAGCGTAGAACAAGATGGCTCTCCTGAGGAATCGCAAAAAAATTATTGTCACACTAGTTGTTGCCCGCAGCTATGCCCTCGTAGAATTTGGTTTGTCACATGAATTCTCGTGACAGACCATTTTAAACAAATATTTAAAATATTTATTTATCAACCCAAAACTTCAGGTTTCCAACTTCAAAACTGACGAAATTCAATACAATCTTTGAACCCCTATTTTTCCTCCTTGGGCGTGAACAATCCTGGTTTCCTTTCTTGATGCTTATTTATGCTATACAGAGGACCTACCTGCATATTTCAAAGTTCTAGGATCAGTGGCTTCGGCTGTACGTTAATATATGAGCATGCAACGGCTAGTAATTTATATTTTTACTTTGAAAATACGGTAACTCAATAAATATGTCGACCATACTGAGTAAAATAGATTCCAGAATCGAATTATATCAGACGTCAACGACGTCTGCCCTCACGCGTCTGCCCGAGTTCGGGTCGTGTTCTTGGCGATAGAGATTCATTGCATAGACCGTTCTCTATCCCCGCGCATCGTCCATCGTCGTCTTACAGTAGAAGCGACGCGTAATGGCTTACTGTGTTGGGATAAGTTGAACATATCGTTATAACTTTTGAATCATTCGTCCAAATTACTTAGTATAAAAGACAAAGTTTATCTATGTTGAATACTTTAAACGACAATTGTATCAGGATGAATAAACCTCTGAAAAATCCAGCTACTCATGCTGGCGAAACGTTAGGATACAGATCCGAACTACGACGGTCTTCAAATCCGAATCAAGATAGTAACACTGAAAGGAGAAAGCCTTAACCAATTCAGAAGATTTTTCTGTTCGAATGACAACCTCAGAATTATTTCCATTTCATTATTTTTTTGACGCATGAAGAAATGAATCTATTATTTAGTTCTGCGAGATTTCAGGATTACTAAAATTCTCCAAGAAGTAATTATAATAGTTCAAAAACTTGATTGGATCAGAAAGGGACAGATAATTGACTCTCCAACAGAGTTGATTATTATTGATTGCAAAAGTTCACGTGAGAACAATAATTGTCAATATCACAAATTATAAAATATATGACAAGCATCGTTACTTCCCACAAATTAGAAAAGGGTGTTCTGTCACGTGACACAATATATAAATAAAGGTAAAGCAGAAAAAAACTAGACGAATGAATTATATGAATAAACTGAAAATGAAAAGACAATGAAAATCATATAATTTTTTTGTTATTTAGGGAAAGTCATATTTCAAATATTTTCAACAGAATGAATCTTCAACTTCAATTAAAAACAACCTCTATTCATTTGAGTCGAAAGTATTATGCATTTAAACTGGAATGAAATTTCAATTTATTCAAATTTAAAAATACAGATATTCACCATTCATGTACAATGTAGTTTTGGGAATAAAAGGGGCAATAAATTGATAGATGTAGACGTTACTACGTAGTAGGTAAGAAAAGAGAAATGAAACTTTCTATGTTTTTTACCACTTTTATTTGTTACTAACTTTACTGCAGTTTCAAACTTATACAATAAACTGTTTGTTGTATAAGTTTCAAAATGTCCGTATATGACAATTATAAATGAAAGTGGTAAAAACATAGAAAGTTTCATTTCTCTTTTCTCCGTTATAAAAGGGACTCAATTAAATATGAAAATTATCGTTTCATTACTGAATTTTCCATACCGTTAGCATTTCGGAGGCTGAAATTATGCATGTTGGTTTATGCTGTAGATGTGCAATAAGGATGGATTTTCAAATATTCCAACTGGAGCGCTTCTTGGGGATGATAGAGGAACCTTTACATATAAAAATTACATTTTCATCACTGTTTCTCCGTATCGTTATACTTTCGGAGGCTGAAATTTTTTATGTAGGTACGTTTTATATTGTAGATAGCTGTTACGCCAGCCGCGGGGAAAAGGGCGTATCCATAAAACAAATTTATCTTAGCCTTCAATTTTCGTGAGTGACTTTATATTAAGTATCACCATTGGAATCATGTGAAGCCGGGACGAATCGCTAGGTATTGATATATTGAAACAATTTAGTTTAGTTTTGATTTTAATGCAATTTGACAAGATTGTTGCCTAAACATATAATAACTATAGTCACAAATCATGATCACGAAAAGAATCATAATATCTGATAATTGAAAATACAGTTTGAAATAATTTTAAATAAATATTACATCAGTCTGCAAATGTCATGTTGGTCCCAGATGCCGTTTCACATCATTCCAAAAAAAAAACGTCTAAGTAGTAATGAACTGAGGAAAATAGTTGATTACAAGTACTACTAGATGAAAAGAGAAATGAAAATATAGAAAAACATAGAAATTTTCATTTCTCTTTTCATCATGATCTCCTACCACATCCATTAATTTATTGAAGTACTACTTGAAGTTAACATGGTTCAATAATATAACGGAGAAATATACCGTGTTAGGAATTACATGTTAAAAGGTAAGACCTCGTTAGTCCTTAGTTCGCACAAGTTTCTCAACTTCTGAGAGCTGTCGTTTGTATGGGGGTGACAACTGACTAACGGAAAAGCAGATTTTAAACATATTTAAACAAAATAACCCAAAAAATTGTGAGCATATTCAACAAGTAGTTGAATAATTCAAATAACTCATTTCTGAAGACATGGTTATGCATATATTATGAAAAACTCAAATGAACTTGAACTTGAATATTTTTCGTTGAACTAACTGAAAATAATTTCTGAACTGACTGAAAATAATAAATTTTAACTGAAATAATAAGATATTTCTTAAAAGTAATATGTCACATCGATGTTGTAAGAAACCATCCGGAGAAATCCTGGTTTTCATACAGACTATTAACATGTTATATGCAATCGTATAGTGCATCATTTGTTTATAATATCTACTTCGACGTCTTATTCAGTAATTCCATCAATTTATTTGTACATTAACTTCTACTTTGACAAATAATCACTTATATAATTTGTTTTATTAATGAATTGCGTGGCACGATACTTCACAGAGCGGGTTGAAGTTAAATAACCATGACAAATGAAGCAACAGTATCGGTGGCGGTTTAAGTGGCACCAACCGGAACTAACTGTGTGATGTGTGAGCGACACCGAATTATTTCCGCCGAGTGAGTGCATTCGGATCATTGTTAACTTGATTCATTTTGATGAATTAGCTTTAGACTGGGAATGTTTTTTGAAGATGGGTTATTTCCTTCTTCTAAAGATTTATTTCAACGGTTTTTTCAAATATCCCAGAAGATTAATACTTGAATTTACGTTTGCTGCAATTATTTTCTTTGATGAAATGAAACCTTCAAATTTTTGAACCAGTCTCATGAATTATTTTTAGGTTTGACAGCTAATTCTATCAAAAGAGCCATTATAACAGTGAGGTATTGGGAAAATAATAACTCAGATTGAACAAGAAAATGTATAAGTGTTATTCACTTATACAATCACTCTTCATGAATATTTTGAAACTCTATTTTGATGTGATTTTTAGAAATTACATCAAATTTCACGATATATATCGTCAAAGTTGTTCAGCTTGGGAGAACTTTCTTGTTTTGGTACCTAAGGGCAGTAATTGCTTACATATTATGTAATTTGTATATATACATGAATTGCTCAGTCAATTAAAATTAAATTGTGTTGGCAGTGACGACTCATTAGTGTGCCACTCAATTTCTTTATAGAAACGCAAGTATACGAAAGACCTCTAGTGACATTTTTATCATGAAAAATCAACCTGAAACCATATATTTGCAAACAAGTAAGACTCTTGTGCAATTAGAAAAAACAGCATTTAAATCACAAAATGTAATTTTTCAATGATTCAAGTAGTAATTATTGAACATTACTGTTTCTCTTTAGGAAATAGCCAAACCTTATAATTAAGGAACATATTCTAAAGCTATGAAGTAGTTTAATAACAACACCAAGAACCTTCAAACCCGAAGTAAGATAGTTACTCTGAAAATTTCGGCCGTGAAAGCCTCAACCAATTTACCACCAAGAACCATTTGCAGATAATAATTATAAACTGGTACACTTACTGGTATAGTTCAAGTAAAAGATATAGCGCCCCCTACCTTCCAGCAGTTCCTCTTTAATGACTTAAAATTTAAATTTATGACTCTCATCCAATACGAACCGCCAATTCTTAAGTCCACGTGGACTAACTCGTTGCGGCATAATTCCTTTGTATTGGTTTCTTTGGCCTTTGACTTCGCCTTCACCTTTAAGATTACTATATCAGTTACTTCGACTACACTGGTATACGTATACGTACCTCGGAACAGCTACACTCACCATATATCCCAGGTACGGATATATGGTACTGGATATAGAATGGTACTGGAAAAAGCCTGTAAAGTCATCAGGAATTCGGATCGCCTTCTTTGCATGGTCCGTGACCATGAGAGAGTATTGGAGTATTTCTCTTTAGGAAAGCTTCCCGAGCAGCTGATTAACTCGGTTTAGTTTTCGAAACTGAACGGGGTGATCACAACTCTGTCACCAAGTTGTGGAACCCGTTCAGCAAAAAGCTAATATAAAAGCCGCAGAGATCACCTGACTTCTGCGGAAACACAAGAATAAGCCAATGCATGGGGTCTTCTTCAATAACATTGGAGACCTTGGCTTATCAAAGCGCCTGACTTTCGCTTTCCTCAGGTCGAGTGGGCTGAAGTCGGAAACTGAGGGGTCCATCATGGCTTGCCAGGATAGTGTGTTCAACACCTGACACTACCGCAGTTGCGTGATGGGTATAGAGGTTCCTTACACAAGGTATAAAGCACTTTTACTGTATTGACGAGACACCGGTGTTATCCTACGCTCAGTGGATATTGAATCCGTTGTGGGGAACGAGGAGTGCCGAATTGGAACTATTCGTTCCACACCTCCAGGCTCATACAAGCTAATAAGCCTGATGTAGTTCTTCTCGACCACCAGAGCAAGACGATATTTGTCGTGGAGTTTTCAGCTCCTGGCGATGCGAATATCGTCCGAAAAGAGGAGGAAAAACGCGTAATATATCGAGATTTTCTCTTCGAACTCCGTAAACTCTATCCAGACCACTCTGTCAAGATGGTTGTTCTGATTATTGGAGTCCTTGGTAAAATCATACCGGCGGCCTGCCGCACTAAGGCAGAAATCTTAGCCTGACGGATAAAGAAGGGGCTTCGGGGGATAGGACCTGACCAGCGCATATTACTGTAAAAAATAATAAACTGGTGGAGTTTATCTCAAGCTACACTTGAATTCAGCGAGTTGAGTAACGATGATACTCTTTTATCAGTAGAACGTTTCAAACAAATATTGAAATATCTTATTTCCTCTCGTTGGCTCTGGACAGAGTGAGAAATCTTAAACTCACGCATAAATCAGAAAAAAGTTGTTTTCCGGATAGAATCACATGATGGTGTTGTTTTATATGAGTTCTAGAATGTTACAAATCGATTGGAAATTGTCATCCTTGCGAATTATTGATAGAAGTGACCTGACGACTGTTTTCAATAATGTAATTCTTATTCCGAATATAAATGATATCAATACGATTTCGTTTCAATTACTTAAATTTCATGTTGACTATGTTTTCTAAGTCGATTCCATATTTTTTGTTCTATTGCAGTTTCACATTTTGTATTCTTAACAAAAGCATTTTTCAACCCATTTTCTATGGAATAACAATTTATCAAACGGAAAAATAGGTACTACTTTTATCGTTGTAATGAGCAGAACATTTCTTTAAACCTAGCAATTAAAATGTTGGATTACGATAGCAAATACAGCGAATAAACAAACGTTATCTATGAAATATCATACTTTCTCTACAAAAGAAATGATATTTCGCTTTTAAAATTGTTTATAGAAATAGTAAACTTTTTTGAAATATTTCGTTTATGACAATTGCTAGACTTTGATGAATAGTTTTCAGCATTTCATTCCTTGTCAAAATTCTAACCATATTCACTTGTCCCAATTATAATATGAAAATTTTAATGAAAATGATTTGTATTTTTGTCAAAACTGGAATGAAAGTTCATGCATACAAATACTTGTGAAACTTCTATTAAAACGTCAGGTTGGGTTTAAAAATGAGTGGGTCTAACCGCGAGGGTTCATTGTGGTTCAAATTCAAACTAAACGTAACACAGCTTCTTATAAGCCGATTAGTTTGTTTGGTGGACGATCTTTCGGTTGGCGGCGGGACAGGCAGAAAGTATGTGCTCTGCATTTCATAGTCTTTCCGACAGATATGATACCCCTTATCTTTCCATAGACCGAGTCTCTTCAAATCAGGATTCAGACAATAGTGGCATGTTGGTTGGTCTCAGGCTAAGTCATCAGGAGTTCAGATTCCCCTCTCTGCATGGGACGTATCATGAAAGAGCAGGAATTGGAGCATTTCTCTTTAGGGCAGCTACCCGAGCAGCTGATGAACTCGGTTTAGTTTTCCACACTGAACGAGGTGACCACAACTCTGTCACCGAGTTGGAACCCGTTCAGCAAAAAGCTCACATAAAAACCGCCGAGATCACCTCACTTCTGCGGAAATACAAGGATAAGCCAATGCAGAGGGTGTTCTTCAATAACATTGAAGACCTTGGCTTATCAAAGCGACTGACTTTCGCTTTCCTCAGGTAGAGTGGACTAAAGTCGGAAACTGAGGGGTTTTCATCATGGCTTGCCAGGATGCTGTCTTCAACACCGTAATGTAAGAGGGTAGTTCGAAAACAGACTCTATTAATGTTTAAAGCAAAAGGCACGACATTTCGAACAGTTTATAAGATAAGCGTAGATAGATATTAAGTTTGAAATGTCTTTATCGCAAATCAAATTTTATTTTGTGAAATTACAATAACCAACCAATAAAAAATCCGTCGCATAATACATTTATTCCCGTCATTCAAGGATTGGAATGGTGAACTACAGGAGCTACAAATAGTCCTTGAAAGTATCCCCCTGGACAATAAAATTGACCTGTTGTTTCGATTGCTTGTATTATTTACTGTAAGGAAGATATTAAGGGTGGGAAGTTTTCAAATTGACACCATGTATACATTTCTGTATTTTATTCATTCAGCCTCTACCTTCCAAATTACGTCAAGAAGAGATATAGGTCAAAATCTAGAAAGATACTGAAAAATCAAAGGGCTTTTCGTAATCTGTCAGAAAAGTCCCCCACTAGCAATATGTCAATAAAAGTGTGAAAACATCAGATACTGTAGTCGTTCGTACATTTAACATTTGATAAGTAGTTATTGTCAGACAATAATATGAATCGTTTACTTCGCACACGCCTAATTCACAGTAAAAATACAATTATGTAAGACAACTGAAAAATATTGCATATTTAGTACATATATGAATAAAATTTCACAAAGGATGAAAACGAAAACGAAGAAATATTCATTACGTGGCATATCGTTCGAAAGAAATGTAAAAAAGTTTGTTGAATAATTTTAACATTTGTAAACGATCCCAATGTTTGTTGATATTTTTTTGATAATATAATTTGCGTGCTCTTTGAAATCCAATTTTCGGTCTACAGTAACACTAATATATTTAAATTTGTCTACCACCTCAATTATATCATCACTAACTTTAATATGATGCTAGTTTATCATAAACCTTCCATATTCTTTCTCATTTTCCGTTGACATATTCATAGTCCGACCCTAGAAATATTGAAATTCAGTTTTTTGTCTACCACCTCAATTATCTTTTTGCTAATTTTCATGTGAAGTTCTCCTTTCATGAAATTTTACTCCCTCATATTTCCCATTTGAATGGGTCTGTTATTTTCTCATATTCATTTTCAGTAATATTTCACAACACCATTTATTTATATTCGCCAGTGATTCATTGATTACTTCGACAACATAGTCACAGTCCAAACCGGAGAAATATTGAAAGGTATAGATGGAACTGAATTAATTGAATATGAGTAAAATGTTTGTAAGCCAGACGTATGTTGAGGTGCAGCATTTTGTACAAATTAGTTTTGTGAATATTCTGTACTTTTTGTATGAACCACGCAAGATATTCAATCAAATAGTATTCATTTTCAACTATTTTTCGAGTAATGGGATAGTTTTTGCACACGAGGATATTGAAAAAACCGGTGACTTGCAAGAAGGAAAAATTGCTTACAAAGCTTTTTGTTGAGGCTTCAGATGCACTTTGATAGGACCAGTATTTTTTTTATCTGAGTTTGTTATTCAAGTAATATTTATATCAAGAACTATCCGAAAATAGTTGATATGAAAAAGTATATTCTGTCGTAATTTTTATTGAATAATTTCGAACCACGAATTTTCATGGATGTTGTAGGCCAAGAAAATGTTTTCCATTATTTTCCACTCAATCTAAGAATCGAATGCTCTAGATAAATGCTTCCAACCGAGAAGAATACACATCATCAATTTGGACACTTTTTAAACTTCTTGGTGTAAATGAGAAACTAATTAAGTTGTTCATTCATTTTTCTTGCATTTCGAAATTACGGTATAGTTAATCTCACGCCTCCCAGCTAGATCTATGAAATAAAGAACGCTGAAGTCCATTTACCTCGAATTCTGCATGCGAAAGAGAGGCCGGTAGCATGTGTCTGTCAAATCAGTGTTGTTAACTGTGTGCAACTGTAATTTGCACATCCACATGCAGTGTTTTGTGGTTGAAGACACGGCAGGGCGAGAGTCAAGCCGCCATGGAGTGGTGTACGCTCAGTAGGCCTAGGCAGGTGAGCACAAAACGGCTTCACATAAACACGCGACTTTCAGATCGCCAGCTTTTGGCACGCTACCATGAACGATATACAACGGTTTCACTATTCATCGTTTCTCGTTTTTGATTATAAATTACGTATTCCGTTGTGCATATTCGAGATATAATAAACATACAACAAGGGTGCAAAAATTAAAGGTAATATATTTTCATTTTCCTGATCGTTCAAAGTGGCTCTATAAATTTTCGAAAATAAAAAAGTATTTCCTCATGTAGGTATCTACATAAAGAATAAATCCGCACAAAAGCAAGAGATTGGTGATCTGGATAGTAATATTCTCGGTAATATCCGTTGTTATGATTTTTCTAGAATGCCCAGATAAATCTTGTACGGTGCTATAGGTCCAAAATATTTGAATAAGTTAGTTATAATATAAAAAATCTCAAAGAAACAAGCAATGAAAATGGGATCTTGAAAGTAGTAAGTAAAATGAGAAAAAATTAAATAAATATAGAGAATCGACGATGAAAAACGGATAAACAGAAGAAAACAAACTCAGATACCTCAAGACGTTTCGATTGTTAGTATTCTGCATCATAATCGGGTGATGACTAGCCTGCTCGTGATCCTTCGAGACTCAATTGGTCGAGTTTTGATCTCTCACATTTCGAATCTCGTAGTTTTTCGGTTCAGTGCACTGACACCCTTTTCCTACTTGATTAACTGTGTTCACAAGCTGCAGAGCTCCAGACCGGCTTGGCTGAAAATGTTGATGTTCATTACATTGGCAGCTTATTTGAACTTCTGTTTGAACTTCCATATGGATGATTTTATAGAATCAGGCTTCGTCATTCCTGATTTCTGACAATTATTTGTTTTTTGTAATATCTTTTAGCATCTCGTTTCAACACGTTACTATCTTGATAGTATATGTGTTGGTTTCATGTATATAAAGGAGATTTATAATAGTTTTTTTGAAAAAACTGAACGTGAACGACATATTTGTTTATAAATCCATTTGTGTTTAAAAAAACCACAGCAAACGCTATTGGATGCGATCACTTGAAGTTGGGATTGATTAAATTTTGTGTTAGCTTCATGCAGACACACACATTGCCGAATGAGAAAGAACTTACCTGCAATTGGCCGTCGACGGATATCTCTCGAATACTTTTACCATCAACGCTGGTGTTCCACAAATATCTATATTGTCTCCAACCCTCGTTTTATTATATATCAACGACTTATTGGAAAAAACCAAGAATCCAATATATTGCTTTGCTGATGACAGCACACTTGTTTCGTCATTCCACTTGGATTCAAGGACATCTGCGGAGGGTACACATGTTCAAAAGGTTGCACATCTCAATATTGAGGATCTAGAAGTAATTCCGAATTGAAGTGAAAATAACCAGTTTCAGTTCAATGCCACAAAAACCTAGGCATCGATTGTCTTAAAAAATATATAGATCAGATAGTTCCATTTTCAGATAATTCCACTTTCTGCTTCGATAAGTTTGTTGTGGGTTAAAATGGACACTAATATGTCTTGGCACAATCAAGGCACTGGAATTGCAAAAGCGGTTTCTCAATAGCTTGGAACACTGTTCCGAACCAGAAAACAGTACACACCTCAGCAACTTTTAATGCTTCATTAAGCTCAGATCAGACCTTTTTGGAGTATTGTTTTCATGTATGGAGTTCCGCCTCGAAGGATATCCTGAAGCTGCTGGATTCCATCCAGAAACGAACCATCTGCTTGATTGGAGACGCGAACTTCACTGGTAACCTTGATAGTTCAGAACATCGAAGAAAGGTTGAATATTTGTCTATCTTCTATAGTGCAATCTTCTATAGATACTTTCACGTGAACTGTTCAAGTGATTTGGCACTTTTGATTCCACCAAGAGTGATACATATCAGAAATACTTGACGGACTGTGGCTGCTTATCGTTTTGAGGTTCAACTCAGTACACGTCGAACTCCACTGTTCAAGAATGTTATCATTTGGAGAACTACGTTTATATGGAATAAACAACCTGAGAATGTTTTTTCAAATGAATTTAATCTCCAGCGATTTAAATCCAATGTGAATTACTACTTTCGCACAAGCACGATTCTTACAGCGCATTAAGGTTTTCCTGTATTGATTGTGTTTTTTCCTTAAAAAATCCATATGGAAATGTTTCTGCGTTTGTGTGGAAAAATGTTGTAGTTAATATTCTGTCGGAAACAGTATTATTTCTCAATTTTAAGGCTTTGAAAAAACAGTGGATTTACAGTTGATCGAATATCTTGAAAAAACTGATGGATTCAGAAAGAGTCAGGGTAAGTGCATAACCTTGGTTCTCCTCGATTCAGCGGAATATTCGATACTTCGAATCGTAAACTCTTATTCCATATTTGAATAATATACGAGATTATTTGATAATGCTGTCAAATGCATGACCAACAATCTAAAAGGCAGAAAGCAACAAGTTTGTTTGGATATCGTATGATCAGAAATCGGAGGTGGGGGTTCCAGAAGGATCAAATTTGGGTCATTTGTTCTTTACTTTCTATTTGTTGACCTTGCTGGGGGAACCTGAAACCTGCAATATACTTATTTTCACGCGAAACACACGCAATTCGATCACAGTTTTTATCCAGAAGATTTGAAAGAATCTTGCAAAATCACATACTCCGATATTAGCAACACCACCTTTTTATAAACGCAGGTTTATTATTATTTTGAAGTTATTATTTTCGGACCAAGAATCAATAGGAGTAAAGTCATCAATTCACTATACACTAGATCACTAGATTGTCGATGAAGCGAAGGGCCTTGGGTGTTATTTGATTCCGATATGAAGTTTAAAATAAAAAGCACACCAACACATTTATTCAACGAGCCTTGATCTCGATCAAACTTGTAACAGGCACTGTCGATCGATAGAATTGAAAAAGATATTACGTGAGAGCTTAGTATTAATGTTTTTCGAATTTTACAGATACTCTGCATAGGTCAGATCTAACGTCATAACGAGCAAATAGTTAAGAAAGTCTGAAATTATTGTTTGAGTTTCATATATGGAATCAGAAGGAGGAACAGAATATCTCACAAATAAAAGGAGAATATAAGAAAACTGCAATCTGCCTGTCTCTAATCATAAGATTTTATTATATGAGTTTTCTTCTTACCGCTACAGAAAAGTGATGTTCCGATAAGATATCCATAATCTCAAATTCAAGTTCAAAGTCTTTTCAACACCTTCGACCTTCAGAACCGAGTTATTGAAACACTCTTCCAGTTATCAGATCAAGCATATCAAGCATATTAAATGCTATTCGTGAACTGTTGAAAAAATTTCGACTCTCTTAGTTAAAAATGTTTCTCAAAATCAATAATATTATGACCAATCGCAACTCTGCTCTTTCATGTTATTTTATTCTACTACTACTCTCTCTTAATGACTAATGATTATTTACTAGTTTTAATATTTTCATGGTAGCATCGCGAGCCACTAATCTTTATTCATTTATTCATATATGAAGGTACAATCGCTCTTGTTTTACTTTGAAGCATTTTCGTTAGTAACATAAGGTAACGAGAAGCATATAACGAATAAAAAAAATACTTGGAATATTCTACAGCATCGAGAGAATTACTCATACATGACCATAGCACGTTATGAAATAAAAACGTTATGAAATAGCAGACGAAAGAAGACGTGATAAGTAAACTGAAGTGTTTTATTTCATAGTTGTGATCAGCTTGAAGTGAGGTATACAAAGTGTAACACACCCCAATGATTTTGAAGTGTAACCTCATATTGTTGAAGCTATCTCGTGCTTTGTGAATTTAAAATTCGAAGCTTTGGAGTTCTAGGATCACATGTACCTGTGATACACTTTTCACTCCTCTTACATGTTCATATTCATGGTTTTTCGTCAAAAAAATTGAAAAATCGTTAGGAGCATTTTTGTGTCAAAGCTACCATTCCCTGCAATTCATTTCAGAGTTGTTGTTATCAAGTACATAAAGGTCCTTACTTGAATGCTGAATATGTTATATGATTGGTACTGAATAACGGTTGAATCTACATAAACCAGGAAATAATACGTCAAAAGTGTCGAAAGTGCTTCGTTTACTGCACGAGTAATTACTAGTTCAAGTCGTAAGTTCGGATTATTGACGATTGTAATTACGGCTTAAAAACCTTCTCGTAATAGTACTTCTTTTTCATGATCGACTCAGCTTCGTTTTTTCACAATTCCGTTTTATAATCGAGCATTCCAATATGCGTGTCTACGTATGAGTAATCTCCATAAATATCTGGGAACGAGAAGCATACAACAATTTTCTTACTCTCAGAAACAACTATTTGAAATTGACATGTATTCATAACTTCCGCCAACTGAAAGAAAGCAAAAAGTGTTCAAAGTATTTGTGAAAAATATTTTGCCACATGATTGCAGTAAAACAGGAAATGGCTCTCGGTAGGTTATAGTAATGGGGCATACAAAACTAATTTCTGAATTAATTTTATCAGTTCGGACTTCCATTGTCTGATATTATAGAAAATTATTTGGAACCCTAATAAAAAGAAAAAAATACGAAGAAATAGCTGAAAACAATTATGTAAAGCAAAAAAATCTGAAATGAAGTAACAGTGAAATGAGATACAAGTAAAAATAGAACAATTCAACAAAAATTTAAAATAATAATAAAAAGTTAAGAGATTCCAAACCTAAGTTACTTGACGACTTTTCGGTTGTTAATATCCACAATATTATTCAGATGATGACTGGACTAATTCTTCCGAGAGATGACTATTTATGGGTCATTCTATTACTTTCACTTATCTCCGCTTTCCTTTCTCCGCTTCACCGGTTTAGTGGTAGAGTACCGTTTGGCGGGCGTTGGCCATTTTTCGCTTGATTATAAGTCTCCATATGTTGCGTATCTCTACGCTAGCTTGATTGAATATATGGTTGGATAGCATGTTTGCGTTTTCTTTGAATTTCCTCCTAAACCAATGTTCGCTTCTGTGTATGATCTGCTGCTTTCCCCTCGTTGTGTTTGTTTCTTGTGCTCGCCAATGCGTACATTCAATGGCCTCTTAATTTCACCGATATAGGATTTTCCGCACAGTCTGCGTTTGGTGGCCGGGTTTTCGTGAGGCTGCTATGGATAGTTTTTTCGGATCTAAAGCAGGTTCTGATGTTGTACTTGGACCCAATTCTTCTCCAATTTGGCGTATATTTGATTAACAATTTTTTTTTCATATTTGCCAGATTTGCTTGAAAGGCTCATAACTTAGTAACGAATAATGGTTATGACATTGAAACAAAAGTCCAATCGCCTCAATGGAAGAGCTCAGTTGAGCGAAGACCAAAAACGCATGCCAAGTTCTATCAAATGTCAAGGTTATGCTTACTGTTTTCTTTGATTACTGTGGCGAAGTGCATCAGGAGTTCTTGCCATATGGTCGCTTGTGAGAAGCAATACGAAGAAAAGTCGAGGATTGAGGAAAATTCATTTATGGCTTTTGCATTACGATAATACCCCTGCTCACTCGTCACTGCCTGTTCGTAATTTTTTGGCTAAAAACAACACCGTTATCATGCCTCGGCCACCGTATTCACCAGATTTGGCTCCCTGCGATTTTTACCTGTTTCCAAGATTGAGGATACCCATGAAAGAACAGCGTTTTACGATGATTGAGCGTATAAAAACCGAATCGCTGAGAAAGATCAAGGACATAACAGAAAGTGCATATCAGAACTGCTTCGAGGATAAATACATATTTTATGTGAAAAATAAAAATTCACTTAATTTTTTGGAGAGTGCATTTAACTTGATATAGTTGTGGGACTCTGATATCATAAATTAATTAGTTTCGTTCCCAGAAATGAATGAAAGTTGATGTATTCATGATGATTATTTAAAATTTTCACACCATAGAATTTACTTCCAATACGTTCACTACAAGTATTTTGAATAAAATATATACTGCTATTCATACATGTGTTCCTCCTGAAAATTTCTTTAAACAATGCGAGTTTGCACGGTTCACAAATTTGACAAAATAATGTCAAAACGTAGATCTATACCACAGTCACCATTTCGATGGAGATTACAACAAAAATTTAAAGCCATTGTCATTGCATCTGATACGGTTATCGAACCGGTACTAACTTAACACTAACTTTATACACTTAATTGTCTAAGAAAGATTGCAAGAATTGTGCAATCTTATTTGTTGCATTCTTGATGAACTACGGTGTATATAGTGTATAATTGTATTTGAAATTCAACAAAATGTAATCATTGATAAATCTTAAGCTCAACCTTGTTTTTGAAAAACTAGTTAATGAAACTAGGAATGATTAAAATTAAATTGTTGTGTAGATGATCTCATGATACTACAATAAAAGACCATTTCTTCGAAATGGTCGATAGAAACGTGCATTGCAGTGGCTTTGTATTTCAGGAATCAGGGCCACACATGTTGATCGGATGGCCGGGTTCAAAATCACTATCATTTCGATTCCGTCATCTCATTAGAACAAACTCATGATTACAGATATCACATTATCGAATAACATCAAATTAAAAACTTTCAACCGTTAGATTTGATCTAGATAGTATAAATAGGAATTCTTCAAATCAGGTAGAAACAAGTTTAGGTACTTATATTTCAGGTAGTATTCGGAAAAAATACTATACGATTCATGAACATATATGATCAATACGTTCTTGTCATTAAAATATACGGTGATAGAAAATCTTACGAAGCAGAATCTTTCAACATGTGTATCTCATTATGATTCAGTTAACAGTGTTGCTTTATCATGATGTATAAAATGAATTTAGGAAATCTGAAGCGTTGTACTGAGGCAAATAATTTCCACATTTTCATTGGGAATTCTCAAGAGAATATATTTTTATTAAAGATTTATTCCTGTAAATTCTTTGAATTCATCATTTATTGAAATTCCAATAATTTGATGGATGGAAAACTTTCTGTGTTTTTTTACCACTTTCATTTGTAACTAACGTTAATGTATACAATAAATGTATAAGTTTCAAAATATCCTTATAGGACGAAAATGCAGAAACGTTAGTTACAAATAAAAGTGGTGAAAAACATAGTTTCAATTCTCTTTCTTTTCT
>WOGN01002051.1:0-17518 GCA_015342105.1 Leptinotarsa texana
CGATTACACCTATTTATATATAAATTATTGCCGACTTTGCAGATATCAGCAAAATAATTGATGTCGTCTTCGGGTCATCGAACGATATCCTGCTGATGTGAGAGGTTATCGAACTGTAACTAACGGATAACTAGACGTATGACATCTTCTCATTATCTTGAACCATGCAAACCACTTTTTAAACGCCTAGGCATATTAACAGTGGTCAACCTGTATATACTGGAAATAGCATGCTTTGCACATGATAGAAAATACCGAACTCTCCAAATAATACACATCCATATTCCACAAGGAAAACACAAGAAATAATTCCAAACCACACACTAAAAATTACCAGCCAGAGTCCAGAAATACTCATTCGAACTCACTTCTACAGATTGAATGAATTTTTTAATGAAATTTCAGTCTAGTTTTATTGTTACATAATTTGCTTGTATCAATTCAATCACTTTATACACCAGGTACTACCACTCAATCTCTATATAACTCTAATATTAAATTGAATTTTATATTGGAATGTATTCTTTGAACGATTAATGTGACTTATCCTATGTCTGCATGTGTCTTTATTGGATTATCAAATATTATTATTATTATTGAACAAATGTCCATCGCATATTAGACAGATGGTCATTTGCCAGGTCATATTGTTTAGGAAAACATAGAGGGGCGAATGTTTTCGATTTTTTTCCTGTATGTTTCAACGTTGAATTGAAGAGCCCATTTTCTTGGTACCACAACATTACTACCGCTGTAATCAAACTCTGCCTTTTGCTCACGAATTATTTTTTTGAATATTTCACCGACTTGTTGTTGCCTTGTGGTTTTGTTGTTTCCATTTCTTCTTCAATGGCATGTGATGAATGATTGGTATGAATACTGTCATTAAATTTCACCCAGTTAACATTCTTCATTAGCCATGTCTCTACCATGAGAATATCCTTGAAATGGAAACTTCCAGTCATTGTTATTCAACTGAAATTGTCATTTTCACTTCTCTTCTGATGACGAGACATAAACTCCCAAAACTGAATCTGATAAATGTACCATCTTCATAAATACAATGTTTCCTTCCATGTGACTTCAATCGTTTTCACATAGTTCAACTGGCGAACATGATATTGCCGCCATATCGATTACCAGCGCAATTTAGAAAAGTCATAATCAACATGATACCTGACTGCAACTCGAATTATCCCGACTTCCCGACTTTATCTAATGAGAATCAGCTTGACGATGATCATGCAAGTCAACAACGATGTTCAGTTATTCTTTCTACTGGGAACAAGGCCTCTTGAAGGCCGATCTTGCCAAGTGGAACGACCTGCCAATTGCCAACTTGAACATACGTGATGTAATGTTTAGTCAGAGGCGTAACTGAAAGATATATATCAAACCGAATCGCTAACGCAATATCTACTTAAACTCTATCACTGAGGACATGTTAATTGGTGTGGTTGATCTTTACAGCTAGTTTTGCTCATCTAATCGCGGAACATTTCCTGACTGAGTCGTTTCTCAGATCAATTACTGATTCTAAATTCATTATTCTCTAGTAGAAAATCCAAAAGAAATCGAATTATTTTAATGAGTGTGTCGAGATTGAAGAAAAAATATCGAATGAAAATTTGTAACATCCACCTCATTCAACTTGCTACCCAGTAAGATCTGACAAATGCCTACAATTTTCATACAGTATTCAACCACTTGCTACCCAGTAAGATCTGACAAATGCCTACAATTTTCATACAGTATTCAACCACTACTAATTCATTGCAATAACTACACCAAGTGATGAATTGAAGACACTCTTGGATTTTAACTAGAAAATTAACCGAGTTCCAAGGGATCGGACGAAATATAAATCTTTGAATATGTGAAGGAAAACATCAAACATGATCTCGGACTGCATAATACGGAAGTATATATTCGACACAATATTTGCGGTCAAGGTCATGAACCAAGAAGAATCGAAAATGAGCAATCATCTCGAAAACATGGTCGGCAAAAACAAACGGTATACAAACTACAAAACCTGAACACCGAACTGAAATTTACTGTGTGTGGAGGTATATATCAGTTTTCTAGGCTGAAGGCTAAGCAGAAGGAACATTTATTTGAGGTCTCAAAAAAATGAGCAAATCAATATTTTTGCAGAGAGCTAGGCTACACTTGAAGCAACGATGATCCGAAAAGTGACATCGAGACTGTTGTGATTGCGAAGAACTGTGGAAACTGGAGGACAGGAATAGATTGACTTCGTACTGGTTACCACGACTCTCAGATATCACACCAACAAAAAAGTGGATGAGTATGCCAGACACTGATCATCAACCCAAACCATCCCAATAATATTGAAACTTTTTTCAGCACGCTCATCACATCGGTTTGTCAGGCCGCTTGTATTGATTTTTTCGCGCGATAGTTTTGATTTTATTATAATTCCCAAGATAATGATTTGAATTTCATGGTGAAAAGGTCAATTGTGACGTACATCGAGGTGCAAAGGGATTGATGTTTTGAATTCTGACACCAGTAGAGTTTTGTTATGTAACCTATTTTACAAAAATGTATTGAGTATGTCTGATGATTTTAAAAAAGTAATATTATCAACACGAAGAAACTACTTATCGAGCTGCCGAAACGTCGGTAGGCAAACAATTTGTTTTAAAGAAGAATCAATCCTGTTACCCAACCAACCTTTCTTCAGAACAATTGTTGTATCTCTAAACTAGTTAACTGAATAATAATAATAATAGTAATAACGTTTTCATTTTTCTCAGATACATTTGTTTTTACAATTGTTTAATCAATGTTGAATAACCTGAGAATTGAAGCCAAAGTTCAAGTGAAAACCATGAGATTGAGGAAAAATATGTTTATATGTATAGGTGTTTTTTGAAACTGAGAGTGAAATCAGAAACTATTGACAAATATTAATATTATTGACGGACACTGATCAAATGATTTTTGAGTTGTTTTCTGAATTTCTGAATACTACCAATTTTTAAATCTAAGGAGATATTGTTGTGAATTTTGCTGATTTAATAACTATATTAGGCTAACACACAGATGGCGATACTACTTACTTACTTCGCTCAAAACCTTGAATATTGAATAATATAATCAAATTTTTTCAAACTTTTTTTTCTAAGTTAGCCTACGGAACTTTCTAGGTCGACTGTTATGATCGCCAAAACAGTTCAGTTCTGAAAGAAGGTGAAGTGATTATTTCTCTGTAGTGGATGTTATTATTATGAATATCTGTACGAAACGATATTTTCTGGTCTAAATAGTGAAGTCTATTATTTGTTATAATTTCATTAAAAAGAGTGGATGCATGATCCATTCTTCTTTTTTCCACTTCCAATCAACCAATTTGAGTAAGTTCGAATCATTATCTCTGGCTTTTCTTATTTTATTTATCAACCATAAACAGACATTTTGTCTGCCTTTGTGTTCAGTAGAATTTAAGATTTTGGATACAACTCTTACCAACGCCCTTACCCAATCAGTAGCACCTCGTCAAGTAGATATCTATTAATGATATTAGTAATGTATTCAATCGAATACGAAGAGCAGAGTTCAATATGTTCAGCGTTCATTTCGTCGTATTCAGTGGCATTGGTTTTTATTTTGAAGATGCTCCAGCAACAAATAGGTCTTTGATTTCTGAAATTGAATTATATATTGATTCTTCTGTTGTTCATAAAAAAAATTGAAATGGGTATCAGGAGGGTTAAATTTAGGTATGAAATTCATGAAAAAGTCATTTATGTCAATAACATTTCTTAAGTTTTCTGGCATATCAATTATCGTTTTTTTCATCACACTGTAGAGTTTAGACGTTTTCCAAATATCTTTAGAGATGGTGCTCTAAGAGTAAGATGTGAAAATTACCTAGTTTAACTCTGGAAATTGATATGAGAATGTTTTGTAATTGTAATAAATCGATAAACTCCAAAGATCTACAAATATTGTTTCGTGAACTCCTACCAATGGGTAGTCTACCCAAACAAATTGGTTCACAATGTTTCAGAATATTCCGCGGCATTCGAGACTATTCTGAAATGTTCCACCATGACATGGAAAATTGCGGGATGTTTGACGAACGTCCAAGACTATTGGTTATGAAATAAGGGCTACTACATCTTATAACATCAAAAGTTATGAGAAAACTCGAATTTTATTCTGAACAAAAGTGCATTTTTACGAATAGATGCTTGAATTCAGAATTCTAAATTATTTGGATATGACTAACAACTTTCCGCAATCTTACCGCGCAATTACAGATTGATAAAACTAATTACTTCACATATTTTTATCGTCCTGGAGAGCAGAAGCTATCATTAATATTGAATGGAAAGTTTTAGATTTTGTTCTGAACTGAAGTGATTTCAAATTGTGAAAATTGTTGGCATTTGTTCCCCGAATCTTATTACCCTCCAATGGCTATTCTTCCAGTTCTGAGAGTTTACCAGCTCGAGGCTGCATAACAATGAATAGAATGCAAGGTGCGAAAACACATAGGGTGTATATTTGTCACTTTGTATGTTTTGAAACTAAATGTATTCATCTCCAAATAATACCAATTTTAAGAAGTTAAACTTCTCTTATTGTTTCTTATCTTCCATTTATTGCGCGTAGAGGTAGTTGCTCTACAATCACACTATACTATGAAATTAATTTCGCAGGTGCCAAAAGAGATGATGAAAAAAATAACGTGAAGTGAATTCATCAAATTCGTATGGATGAAATTGGCCGATAATTGGTAGAAATCCATAATTTATCCAAGTACCTAACAATTTATTGTGAGATTTTTCACTTGGAATAAAATTTTAATCCGGGTGGATCACCCCATTTCTCGGGTCTTGCTCAAGCCGATGTGAAATAGGTAGGAACGCATCTTCATTGTGTATCTGGTGATCAACCTATGACATACAAAGAGTTTCATAAACTTCTGACACAAATTCAATAATTATCAAATTCTTGGCCTTCATACCCATTGAAGTCGTTGAGAAGGTTATCACAGCACTGGCAGTAGAATAGGAAACGAGGGTGGTATATAAACCTAAAGTGGGTCGGAAAGACTCACATCCCAAATCAGTACGACCAATCAGCCTTACATCTTTCCTGTTAAAAGATGTGAGGCTGAATAACCACCACTATGCATATCAAACTGACAAATCGATAGACTTAGCATTAAACAACTTCGTAGAGAAAATATACCAATCCTTCGATAACAAGAAGATTGTGGTTGTTGTATTTCTCGATATTGAAGGAGTATTTGACAATGCACTACCTTAGTCTATAGAATCGCCCCTGGCAAGAAAAGGCATAGAATCGACCATAACTGGTTGGATCTATGCCATACTGGTAGACAGAACTGTGTCTACAACTCTTTAAGGTGAGGTCATTTGATTCAGGATCTGTAAGCTTCTGCAGATGACTTTGGCATCCCAGCAAGGTCCACGTCGTTGGAAACGATATCTTGTAAGCACGATGTACGTTGTTCATAGTTGGTGTCAGGGAGAGCAGATGTCGTCAACCCCAGCAAAACTGTGATAATACCCTTCACCAGAAGGAGAAAGTTGAACGATTTAACGCCACATTTCCTAAATGGTGGCGTAATTTTATTTGAAACGAAAGTGAAATATCATGAAATTGTCCTTGACAAAAAACTCACCTGGAACGCTAACTTACAAGCTTGTCTGGCCATCAGTGGTGCTATTTGCACCACACCGTCAGCGGCCATGGAGACCCTTCTAAATCTACCTCCTCTACATATTTTTTTTGAGAGATAGGCTAGACGTAAACGACTCTCCTCGATAAAGAGACTCAACAGATTGCCTCTAGGCTGGATTACTGGCCGTAGTGGCCTGGAAGACATTGAGACTGCTGACTCCCTTGCACAAGCTGAATTATAATGAATATCAGCATACTCTTCAACCGTATATGGAAACTTTATCATGGAATAGACGACATAGTTCTTGTTGCAGATGTCCGTACTGAACAATGTTTTTTTAAAAAAGTTTTGATTGGATTGTGACTATATATTGAAATTGTTATGTAATTCATGTGTGAGGAAAATGTTCAGTGTAATTCATCTGTGAGGAAAATGTTCAGTCGGTATATCACTTTTCAAGCTGAATTATTCAATTTTCGAAATAAGAATAAACTTATTCTTCCAAGCGTCTTGCGCTCTTAAAAAAGGGTGAGGCATGCACTATGAGGGCGCATGGGCAGTGCTATAGTGCAATGTGGAAATCAGTGGTGTGTCTATGAATTATTCCAAATGCGTACGTTGCCTAACAAACTCTGATTTATTTGCAAATCAAGGATTTTTTTGATTCATGCATGTCACTTAGCTTTGCTATACAGTTCATTTGGTTTGTAACAACACCAGTCGAAGAACTGTTACGATTTGTCTGATTTGAGATGATTTTTCGGTGATATTTTATGCAACTAGCAATTTTTGATGATTCTGGCGCATAAATCATACTGAATTTTACCGATGGCATGGGTTATGTTGGCTTTAAGGACCGCTGTGATTTATTCGCATACACCTGCGACTTAATAAAATCCCACAAGAGAAAGCCTAATGGGTCAGGTTACGGGATCTGGGTGGCTAGTTCACATCATTTCCACGTGAGACGACCATGCCCTCGAATCGCTTGTGCAGAATATCCAATGAGCTGTGTGGCAAGTAGCGTCGTCCTGTTGAAACCACATGTCGTTGGTATCCAGATCATCCAATTCAGGCCGAATGAAGTTGGAAATCATCGACCTATACTTCTCGTCGATGAGAGTGATGGCCTGGCCAACATCGTTCTCAAAGAAGTATGGACCGACGACACCGCTGACCCAAAATCCACACCAAACAGTGACGTTTCAAATTCGACCATTTCGTTTGTTCACATACCCATTTAGCCAGAAATGGGCCTCATCGCTGATTTTTTGATGAAGTTGAGGGTCAGTTGCCAACTGCTCCGGAGCCCATTCAGCGAAAACTCGTCGATGTTTATGATCGTTTACCTACAGCTCCTGGGCCAGTTCAATTTTGTACGGGTGCAGGTCCAAGTTACCGAGTTCTTGTGAGCGATGGATTCTCCTGCACACTGTCACAGACAGCTGCAGTAGTTTCGGCAGAGCCAGCGTTTAGTTGACGTACGGGTGTTTGTCGATCGTTTATTGAACTAGTGGACACAAATTTATCCTCCACATTGCGAATATTTCTCTTGGTAGGACTATTATGATGACTGCAAAATGGGAGGAGCGCGCGGTACGTTGCCCGAATAGAACACTCATTTTGATAGAACAATTTCATTATTTGTACGTGTTATTGAATGCTTTATCTCTCCATGGTGATTCAGGAAAACAGACTTAATAAATGACATCTAATTTTACAGATGCAGCTTCAACAAGATGGCCGTTAACAAATATATATTTGTGTCAAAAATATTATTTGCTTTTAGTTTTCATTTGGAAATTTCGATTGTAGAATTCAGGTTTCAAGGGATATTTTTTGGAAATGAAAAACAACAACAATGAAGTATATTTTATAATATAAGTCTAAAAAACACTACTTTTTCAAAAATAAAAACAACAATAAAAATTAATTGGTGCTCCGGGGCGACTTCATTGATTCCAGTGGTGCATTTGCTTTTTCGGCTGTAAGCAAACCCGGAAGAACCTGCAGCAACACATCATCTGAAGATCTTGATCTGTCAATGTCCTCTCTCTCATAAAACAAAATGTAGAGTGTCTCCAGAGGCTCCATTAGATTCAATATATCGCCAGAACACTTTATGACACGACTATCGTCAAACTTAAACGAGTCCGTTTCGTCTTTGACCAAGGCGTAATAATGACCAAATTCAACGCCAGAACCACATTGAACAATGACTACATGACTATTATAATAGTGGTCTGCTAGATTGAAATGCTTATCTATTGCGAACCTTCGAAAGAATTTCTTGCTTCAGTCAGAGGTTGAGTATTGTTTGAAGATTAACAGGGTTTTTATTAGCTTGACTGGTGCCTCAGATATACTTGTTTCCTTATAACAGTCAGTTAGTTTGGCGCGAGTTTGGCAATACACTAGATTATGACCTGTTAAAAATTCTATTTTCAGATGATTTAACAATAATCTTTGCCCAGACTGGTTATTAGTCATATTAGGAAACGCTTGATGAAGATCCAGAAATTCACATGAGTTTCCGCTACCTCTTGAACATTTACTACAAAGTAAACAAGTGAGGATTTTTCCAGCAAAAGATTTACGAGATGGACTGTACGAATCATTCAATACAGTGCGATCAGGAGTATTGATTCTGCTATTGTTTTGCTCACGACGGGTATTCAACAAGAATCCAAGAATTTGGAGCAAGCCTCTTGTTGCCCTAACGAGCATCTAGTGGACTCCAAAGACTTCAGAAAATCGGTTGGAGGAAAAAATGATATATTCTTACGAAACTGCAGCTGGATGAACAAGTGTTTGAGTTTGATGAATAAGTAGGAAACATCCCCGTTCTTGTTCATCATTAAAACTTTGTTCTTGATATTTTTCGTCATAAACAACACTTGTAAAATACTATTCATGTAGCAAGTCTTTCCTAAATTATACAATCCAATTTTCTTTTCTGAATTTTCAGGACAACTCTCTATGATTCGTTAGAAAGAACATGTTTCACAGAATCTCCATAAGAACCATTTCTTAAGCTGTGAACGATCATTCCAAGTGAAGAAGGGTTTTGTAGAGGGATCGATTCGGCTCTTGCTTCATGAAGCTCCACTGAAAGGGAACCAGAACTACGAAGACTGCAACTCATATTTGGGAGGCAAGAATGACCTAAGTCCATTGACCGCACTGAAAAAGAAGAAGGTGGATCAATCACTTGTAAATTAATCTTGATAGGAGACTGATGAATATCCACATATCTCGGCTTGAAATATTTTTACACAAACGAAAATTGAATAAGTGTGAATCATTCATTAGAACGCTTTGTAGTAGACTTTGGAATAACATATAAAATTCATTCATTAATTGCAATTTGGCACTTTAAACACATTCATGCGCTAACAATCTCTCATGTAATAATCTTCTTCATTATGAACTAGTTTCGTTATGTACTTGAAGGGGAAAATTTTTGAAAGAAATTAGTTTGTTTCGGAAAAAAAACTCAGATTTCATGTTCAAAAAAGAATAATCGGTAATATGCCCCATAGTAATGTGTAGTATACAAATCCATTTCATTCGTTTCCCACTTTAATGATAGCTATAATATATCGGCAGTGTCTAGATATTGGATTGAATAGTAAATCTTATCTCATTCTCACGCTTTACCTGTGTGACTACGGATATTAGAATGATTTGTTAGTTACCATAATAACTCTGAATTGGAATATGTTGCGCTAATGAATGATCAGTGCAATGAGCAAAAGAAATAACAAAAGTTTAATTGATTTCTGCTGTAACTCATCAGATCAAGAAAGATTCATGTTATATTGATAGAATCTGACTTGAGTTATATTTTATGAAGTTGTCGTCAATTTAAATGGTGATGGCAATGAAGAGCGTAAATAATATAGTAATGAATTGGAAATATATCAAAACTTGGATGAGCATGAAAACCACTTCTCTGAATTGCCTGGTTCTGGATGAAGTTGCTGTTGGTGAAGTATCAGTTTTAATTTCATTCAGACTAGATTAGGAGTCAGTTGACGATCACAAATCACCCAATCCTTCAGAAATAGTTTTAATGTCATGTTTATATACATATATTGAAGTGTAATTGAACATCATTTCCAATTTTAACGCAACACACAAGCCCCTTGGCAATATTTTTTTTTCAAGTAAATCACACACCTTTCCACTTCAGTGGAGCATACAAAACTATAAAGTAAAATCAGATTGATTGAACGGTCAGCCCAGTCTGAGTCTTCATGTGACTTTAGATAACCACAACCATTTTGATACACCAGATCCAGAGATTGAGCTTCCATCCAGTATATCAAACCTCCTTTCGTAAACCCAAATAAGTTATCTGATCTGTCTTATCATCAGGCAGTATAGATTGTGAGATATTAGTTTGCTGAAATTTGATAGATCTTTAGATTTGGAAGTTAGGATTGCCATTTTTTCGAAGGACCGTGTGAGTTTGATAGATATGCGTATGGAAGAACAACTCGAAATTCCATTAAACTCTTATTTGAACTTGGTGAACAATGTTTCATGGTGAATTTTACTAGTTGGAACTTCCATTGTCTAATATGATTCGAAATCTATGAAATGAATGAATGAATATCAAACAATAAAACGTGAAATAAAAATATAGTAGAACGAATAAAATAATGAAGATAACACAGATTATTGAGAAATTAAAAGAAAAGAAAACAATCGTCTTCGGGTGACGACTGGGTCAATTCCCCGCCAAATTTCAGGCTACAATAATGGGAGCTAGATTGGGTTCTATTATGAATAAATCTCTTCTACTCAATGATTCAAGTACATTGTACTAGACTGATTCACAAACCGTACTTGGATAATTCCAGAAACGAAACGATTCAAAAGGTTCGCTTTGGAGAAAGAAGGTGTTTTCAGAAAAGACACTTCTGTATCGAACTGAATTAGAAAAGAGAAAAGAATATGTTTGCGTTCAAATTATGCTAAGTGGAATCCAAACTACAAATATTTTTCAGAATGGCAAAAATTGCCATCTTCAAGTGGATGGATGTTCAGATGGCAGTTTCTGTCTGAGTATATATCACCAGAAATATCGTTATACTGAAACGATGATGATCCAGCTTGTTTATTACAGTAAAATACTCTGGGTTTTAATCATATTATGCTTGTGTAAAGTATGCATTCATTTCGAAATGATCTACTAATTGAGCTTTAAGCAATATTTCAAATATTCTCCTGCAAAAAGGCTGCTTTTATATTTCTCGTCAATTCCTTCGCAATAGAAAATAATAGAAGTCATCAAGTTCTTACTGAGCAGCCGGTGACCTATTCGCTATGTGAATATCGAAGTTACGAAAACCTATATATTATATGATACAAATATTACAATTTTCCATTAAAAATAATAACTCCACAGGCTCAGATGAAATCTCTTAAAAAATCCTAGAAAATATTCCGATAAGAATACTTGATATATTAGTTAGTCTAATAAATAATTCATTTAGAGAAGGAATATTTTCAGTTTTTTTGAAGAAGTCGATTGTAATGGCACTGTCAAAGGGAGAAGTCATCAATGGTCCATCAAGACTTCGTCCAGTTTCTCTAATCTCTGCAATGGCTTAATTGATAGAAAAATTAGTGGAAACAAGACTGCTTCGCCTTCTGAATGAAAACAAAATAATAAGTGATTGCCAGTTTGGTTTCCAAAAGCAAAAAAACCCTTTGGATGCCATATTTTCATTTCTTCACAATGTTTGTTCCAAAATAAATGACAAAGAAACAGTGGCTGCGGTCTTCTGTGATATAGCGAAAGCATTCAATTGTATGAATCATACAATTCTTTCACGGAAACTCAGTAGATACGGTATAACTGGAATAAGACTTAAATGGTTTGAGTCATACTTAGCAGATCGCACCCAGATGGTCAAAACCACTTCATACTCAAATGAAGGTAAAATTACTTGCGCCATCCCACAAGGTTCGGTACTGGGCCAACTTTTATTCTTAATTTATATTAATGACCTGTCGTCTATAAACATCCAAGGAAAATTTACTGATGATACTACAATTTTATGGCATGCTCCTACCAACCATATGTTGTATGAATTTGTTGAGAATGACATCACGGAAGTGAAGAATTGGTTTGACTCAAATTTCTTGAGCTTGAATTCATCAAAAACAAAAGTAGTGTCCTATCGTTGCCAGATTCCAGCCATACATCTAAATAATATTCAAATTGGCAACGTACCAACTTCTAAATTCCTTGACTTGTTCATTGATAATAATTTAAAATTCAACAAACATGAAGATACTTTGAAATCGAAGCACTCCTCTGGAAGTTATGCAATACGAGTAACTGCATATGAGCTCGGATCTGCAGAAGCTAGAATGGTTTATCATTCTTTTTTTGAATCCCATCTTCGTTATGGTATTTGTTTTTGGGGTGTGTGTTCTACCACATACCTCCAATTAGTATTACTAATACAAAAACGTGCAATACGATGCATATGCAGAGCCAAGCCTAGGGACTCTTGTTGGCCTCTTTTTGCCTCTAACAGAATCCTAACTGTGGTCTCCTTATTTATATATGAGACAATCTGCCTTCTCTTCAAATATAGGGTATTGTCTTACAACTTGAACGCGCCAATGTATCAAACCAGGCAAAGATTCAGCTTTAAATTACCGCTGCCTTCTTCGATCCTAGTTAAAGATTCCATTATTTTCAATGGTCTCAAAATGTCCAATCACCTTCCTCAAGCTATAAGAACTATAAATGAGCTTAAATCTCTTAAGAAAGACTTGAAAGACTTGCTTTCTGTGAGACCTTATTATATATACCTCGGCAGAATTCTACGATGATAATTTTAATTAGGAAGACTAACTGTAATATCTACGGTATTATTGATTTGATTTTATTCAATTAAGTTTAAATTGATTCATTTAATTTTATTGACCATGTTCTTATATCCTTAAAGTTTGTTATTATTTACATGTCTCTTTTCAGTTCATGTTATCACTTACTTTTAGTGATTTTACTTTTGTGATACTTTTGTGATCTCATGTATGTTATTTATATTTCACACAAGGCTTTGTCAATAAGAATTTATTCTTCAGACAATAAAGTGTATTTGAATTGAATTGAATTGAATATTCAGGTATAGAATATGAATATAAACATTTTGAAATCATCAGACATAGATTTATTTGAGGATTTCATAATATCTGCGTGTTTTAAAAATTTTGTCTGGACTGTTTGAAGCGGTGTATTGTTGCGCCTGTTGGCCAAATTGCACGATTGAATACTTCATTGGCGTAATCTTGAGAAAAGGAGACCTTGCAAAAGGTCTGATAGTTGTCTGTTCTTATGCAGTTGAGATAGAATTTGATGTGTGGTACAGATTAAGTGGAGTAATGTAGTCGATGAAAAGAATGCATCGGTATTTGTTTGGTTACAGTGTTGTGGTTGAAATGTTTGGAGCTATGGTTATTGAATGTTCGAGCTACTGTTTGGATGATTTGTCAGCAAATGGATCAGCCGGTAGCCGAGCAGTTCCATGTTGGTGCTTTTTCTCTCTATCGACAGATGTGTGAATAGGCGGTTCAAGTTCACTTGATATTGTCCAACCCGTGTTAGGAATCACACGTTAAAAGGTAAGACCTCATTAGTCCTTAGCTCGTACAAGTTTCGACTTCTGAGGCTGGTCGTTCGTAAGGGTGTGACAGCTGGTTAACGGGAAAAACATATTTTTTAATTCTTGTCCTAACGTTTTTTTCTCAGTTATCATTTCAGGAAAGTTGAAAGAATACCAAATAATGCATGAAACAGAGCTTCAAAAAAACATACCATGAAAAACATGAAATTAAAAAGTAAAAAATTTCGATTCAGAAAAATACATTGGAAATGTTATAAAAGAAGACAACAATACGTGGAACTCAGATCATTCAGTTTAATGGAACTTTTGATGATAACATTCAACTGAGATTAATTGTAATTATCCCATTCGGATTATCTGGATTTATATAGATTTAGATAGAAGATATTATCAATTCATCCTACAAAAATGAAATATTCCTACACTACCTTAAAGGTCCATGGGTCGATTTACCGGATTCCTGTTCAGTTTCTGTTTTTATCATACAATTTCTTCGGCTCGATTCATCTGCGAAGAAACAAAAAATCACAGCAGATTAATAACTGAGATATGAAAGTAAAAAGCCTTCTTTCTCTCCATCATTCAAATCACCAGTCCGTTATCATTGAATACTAAAAGGAATTATCGCTTCATCTGCTTCATTCATTATTTCAAAAGTGAGTTTCTCTCCAGACATCAAAGATAAATCATAAAAACACTTGAACTCGTCTATAAAAGCAATACAAGCTTCTAACGATATCCTAATTATCTCTAATTGAAACTCATATGAATTAAAGAAGTAACTACTGAAAACCAGACTCAAACTCAGTTTCTCAGGAATCATTCATGAATACTATCTCTATCTGTCTCTTCATAAGATATTCATTTATATTTATTATTCTGCCGAAAAAAACTCTTTGAATTTACTATCCCACAGAGCTTTTACAATTTTTAATGCAGACTTTGAAACGCACAATTTGATCAAGTAGACTTCAGCAGATGGCGATAAAATTGAAAAAAATTGTTCAGTAGTAACTATCAAATATCGAGAAAGCTTTTTAAAGCAATTCCTCGAAGTTTTAATGGAACTGATAACAATTTATACTATATTTACTGCCGATAAATGAAACTTCAAAAATAAAAATAAGAATAATAATGAAGAAACAGTGAAATATTCCTCTATATAGAAGGTGTTAGGAACATCTATCAGCTTCTCCTACTTACAGGCAACACATTTTCTGAACGTTTTTTGCTGTTCAATTAGATTCAATTAGATTAGAGAAGCTAAACTTTGTATCACTGTATCGTTGGTTGGCTATCCAAATAATACCAAAATATATTCTGCTGAGCTCCATTAGTGACAATTCATCAACAAGGGGTTCAATATTTTGCCATTAAATTTTCAAATACCTCTGAGATGTGAGAGTGTCCTTATAAATAAACGGGCTAAATGGCCCTGAAAACACCTGCCATCACACTTAATCCAAATTTTTATTGACTTGTCTGCTCCACAATAGAATGAGGATTTTGTTGTGCCCAAATCACGTACTTGGTTACAACTTTCCAGGAACCACTGGCAAAAAGCCATGTGGCGCAGCGTTCAAAATCTCCTGGTCTGAGTTGATGAAGTCTTCTGGTCCTGTATGGATTGAATTTGTGTTTTTCAAAATCCTTTCAACGTTAGTTCATGGTAGGCCTATTTATATTTTCAAATCTCGTGTTGACGTTTTGGGATTATTCTCACCAGCTGCTAAAACCACTATTTCTCCCAACACATTATCCTTATTTGATTCCCATTCCCATATCTCATTTTTTATAATTCCCATACTTCATTGAGATTGTGTTTGAAAATCGAACAAAAACCACCAATTGAAGAGCGTCTTTACTGCTCAAATGAAAATTTGACATCTACCAGTAACGATTTGCATTCTGTTTCATCGCCGCATTGTTCAGTTTTGTGAAGTTTTGGAAAGGTAACTTCGAACTCTGTTGAAATATGTAGGAATATACAAGGTGTCTCAATAAAAAAAAGTTTTCCATCAATAACTATTGATAGCTCATTTGAAAAAATTAATTTTCCACACTATTGACAACTACGTAAAAAAGTACTCAGAAATTTTTTCCGTAGAAACAAGCAATTTTCGGCAGGAAAAAAAGTTGCAGCAACTTTTCTAAGATGCACATTTTCGAAAAACATGATGAAACTCAGAAACGATGATAGATATCGATATGCGGTTTTCACCATTGAGTCTGTCATAAAATTTTACTTCCAGATACAGCCATTAGTTTTCATTTATCTAATTTGAAAACAGGAGTTTCCCTTCAAAAGTATCCGATTTGGCCTACTCTGTACAAGAATTGAACAATAAAGGAACAAATATGTGAATAAAAAAATTTAACGAACCTTCACCGGTTCTTTCAAGAATATAAACTGGAGATTTTTGACGTTGATCAAATAAGAAACACCAGCACTTTCAAATGTATCCCATACAAATTTTCAGTCTCGAATCAACGTACTAACAACAATTACAAATGTGAAGATGTACATTATTAGCAAAAATATAGAATTGAAGGGGTTCTATTTTTAAGAGTGATTAATTTTTGGGAAAGAAAGTTTTTGGTTTCTACGACTCCATACATGGATGTGTAGGTCATGCAAAGAAGTAACTTTCAGACACAAACTGAAAGAAAGTCCTCCTGAAACAGCTACTTTCATATAAACATTGAATTTCATGAAAGAAAAAAATTCTTTCGAAACAAATACTTCTATATAAACACTGTATCTTTTGTGTAATTCAGTTTATCCATATACATTAATCCCATATCTCCGGTACTTACCATATCCAGTGAAGTGTCCCAAGTACTGTTGTATTCATGTTTACTGTCTTTTCCAACAATTGCGAATCGCTAAACGACCATTTTTAAATTGACATATCGTGTTTCCACTAATGATGCTTAATATTATTGTCTTTGTACTTTGGACAACTATGACCACGATTTAAAATATATTTGCATAAAACGTGCAAATTCGCATAAAAAGTTCAACGGTATCCAATACTTTCGAATACATAATCACGTCATTGTATGCTTATATCGGAATCTTGTAGTACGAATTGACTTTTTACACTCAACGTCCATATGTCACGAGAAAGTACGCCTACTCTCCCTAAGCCTCTGTCGATACTAATTAATTCAACCTATCAATGCAAATGATTCTTGCAAATTATACTATCATGGGATTTGAACAGTTCATCTATATGGTTGAGACTTTAGGTAATGTTTCGAAGTCAAGTGGATTTCGAGAAGTTAACATTTCACTACTCTTAAAAAAACTGGCATCACTGATCAGTACGAAATTTTCAAAATCCCTACATGGGCAGACGAATATTTTTACAATTTATCCACCTTCACATCCTCGCATGGCAATTTTTTTCGTCGGGTATGATTCTTTGCAATTTCTTGAATGAGAAAATGAATATTTTATTAATAATGTATAAAACACATAAACCATTGTGAAACTTCATAAATGCATAGAATGGTAGAAATATTCCAGTGTAGAGAAACAGAAAAAATATGTATTCTGAAGTATGAATTTATAGAATAGACATTTCCTGAATTCAATAATATAATGGAAAACTCATGAATACAGTTTATTGGATGATTTTCACTATAAAAGGTTTTTAAAAAACCGCTACACATGTTTCGCTATATAATAATAGATTTCTCATAGGTTAATTTCAAATTACAACTGTTTTATACTCTATCACAGTGGTCGCTAACCTCTTCAATGTGTTGAGCTACTTTGTTAATTTTGGAATAAACAGTGAGCTACCCACACGGAAGCCACGTAACGCAACGTAAATGAAATAATCCACAGTTAATTTATTATTATATGTATTTATTTTACTATTTAACTGGTAATACATAATACATAGGTAATAATAATGAACTAATAACAAAATAACTTATATTACTAGTACATACTTGTTCATAGCTACATTCCTACCTATCAAACGAAGGTGTTTAAAAAATAAACACAAACTTCTATTCAGCCACAACGGCATGTCACGTATGATTTGAAAATAGTTAATAATAACAACAAAAAAGTAACGCACTTTCATGAACATAAACATTGAAAAATAAAAAAGCACGTTCAATGAGAAGGCTGACACTCAGACTCGTCGATAATTTTTTTAATGTT
>WOGN01002052.1:0-17513 GCA_015342105.1 Leptinotarsa texana
ACCACTATTATACTCTTCATGCAGTCATTGTACACTGTGGTTCTGGCGTTGAATTTGGTTATTATTACGCCTTGATTAAATACGAAACGGACTGGTTTAAGTTCGACGATAGTCGTGTCATGAAGTGTTCTGGCGATGCATTGAATTTATTGGAGCCTCTGGAGTCACCCTACATTTTATTTTATGAGAGAGAGGACATTGTTAGATCAAGATCTTCAGATGATGTGGTGTTGCAGGTTTTTCCAGGTTTTCCTGCAGCTGAAAAAGCAAATGCGCCACTTGAATCAGTAAAGTCGCCCCAGAGCGCCAATTAATTTTTATTGTTGTTTTTATTTTATTTTTATCGTTGTTCAAATAAAAATCTTTATATTAACGGTGAGTATTATAATTATATTGATCTACTAGTATGTGACTTTTTTACGCCTTTATTCGTACATTCAGTATAACAATTTAATACTCAAATCCCAAGTATTGCTTAAACGTATTTTGTGTTTATTTTTTGCCCATAAAATACTTGTGGATAATGAGGATCGCATGACCACATTGCCCGCTAGTGATCACGAATTCCCGCAATGTAAAGGCATAATATAATTTTGCTATTCTGCTTTCAGATACCTGAAGTCCGAGTTGAAACTATCACAAAAGTTCACTGGCCAACTGCCACTTGTGATAAATCGTTGAAACTTGAATGTTCCATTCTCGAGTCTATAGAAAAGATTCAATAAAAAAAATAAATTGGCCCCTTCAAGTGGCTGAAAAGATCACACCTCACGAAGTAGCATCCTCATTGTGGTAGGCATTTAATAACGTTGCGTCTATTAGTAATGGAGAGCGGGATTCAGAGCTTCAGGTATTTATCTGATGAATGCCGACGTATTTTGTGATAAAAATTTTCTATCAGTCGAATTACCCCCATCAGAAACTTCTGCCATTCAAATCGTTGAGAAATCAGAAAATTTAGTTTAATATCATTTATTGATTTCAATTATTGCTTAAGTGATCGAGTACTCCTTCCTACCTTAATCACTGACGAAAAATAAACAATTAAAATTTATTTGTTTTGTGTTTTTCTATATTGAAGCAAGTTCACTTGTTCAGTTCACTCATTTTCAAATATCAAAAATGTGACAAAAACAAAATGTCCCAGGCCTAACAAAAAAAAACCTTCAAAATTGAATTTATTCTACAACGTAATTACATCAATACCACTTTTGTACAAAGATTTATCTTCTGCCCCAAAATAGGTCTTAGTTTTAGTAGCAACCTCTCCCCTTGAGCAGAATTTCTTACTGGTTAGCATTTTTTGAGATCTGCGTACAGACAGTAGCCGGTGGGAGCCAAAGTACCGAGGCCATTATCTTTCCAGTCGATTGTTGTGCTTTCGGGTGCTTGAGACGAGGTTCACCACTTACTCTCCCCTGAAATGACGATCGTTTCAATTCCTGAGTGAAGTGATGAATCCTTGTTTCATGCATCGTCACAAATTTGCGCAAAAATTCTGGTTTGTTGTGTTTGAACATGGCCAAATATGCTCATAATCAAGAGGTCCTTATTTTTGGGCAACAGACAGATCGCGCGGCACCCACTTCGAACAGAGCTTTCTTATAGTCAAATGTCCATACAATATAAAGCCAACACGTACTTTTGATGATATCTTCACAATGTCAGCTAACTCACGCAACTCCACTTTTCGATCATTCAAAGCGATTTTGTGATTTTTTGAATGTTTTCTGCTGTTACTGCCTCATTTGGACGTTCACTTCGTTCTGCATCATCGGTGTCTCTTCGACCACGTTAGAAGTCAGCAAACCAATGTTTAATTGTTGTTTCTGATGCAGCAGAGTCCTTATCTGTTTAAAATCTGTTTTCCGTTAATAAGCTTTCGGACCCCTACGAACGACAAACCTCAGAAGTCTAACTTGTGCGAGTTAAGGATTAACGAGGTCTTACATTTCAACGTATGATTACTAACACGGGTTGTACGATAGCAAGTGGAAATCAATCATTCAGACTGGGGCTTGAACCACCGACCAAAACGAAAGAATTCGAGTGAGTGAACAAAGCATTCATGTCGAACCGTCTTGCTACCAATCTCTTGAAGTCATTACTTTGCTTGAACGGTAATTTTGACCATCAAGAAGTAGTATAATATTCAAACGGAATTGTTTTCGATGCATTGTTTTGAAAATAACAAAAGTAGTACAACACTTAGCGAAATAATTCACAAACTTATGGGAAGAATATCATGAAATTTCAACAACTTTCTTTTGAGGGTTAGTACTAACTGAAAAAGCAGTGAATGCAAAAAGAATAATGCCCGAGATTTTCCAGCCCATGTAGTATTCCGACTTATTATAGTTTCCGTTTTTGGTATCACCTAAAAAAACCTACAAATTGAAAACCATCATGGTATATTGAAATTAACTAATCAAACTTATTGTAGTCCGAAATAAGTTTGAGATAATTCGATAGTTTTCATTATTATAATGCGAGTACTCTGATTGATTGTTGAATTAATTTAGTACTAGAAACCGTAACAGTCGATCACGCAAATAGTGAATTATGTACTCTCAGAACAAACAACGATTAGATATGAATAAGGCTTGTCTTAATCTACCAGCACTTCTGAATAATCCCAAGGTTATTTGTTATTCATACATCGACATGTGCAACATATCGTTGAATCAAACGGATAACATTTATCATGTTTATTGTATTATAATTCATATATAATAGGAGTCGAAATAATAGACTACATATTTCTTCGCAAACCAACGTCACCATCCTAGCATAGTCGAGTCATATGATATGGAACTATATGAGAGTTTTTTCGTATTCAAAATGGATTCAACGATAATTTTATTTGCGAATGAATATTCACGAAATCTTGATATGTGGAAAAATACTACTTAAACTATTGAAGTTTGAAGTTTCTAATAGAAGACAGATTCAGATCTGATTGAGTTTCATGACAAATTGAAGCATCCTGGTATTTCACAATTCAATATGGAATATCGCAATTATTGATATAATGTATTCTTAATAAATAATGTTTATCTGGGAGAGAATAGATTTGGAAGTGGATTTCTCATTAATCAGCTGTCGTTTCCATATGTACGATGCTCGAATTTACATTAAAGTTTGATGCAATGAGTACAACTGAGTAGAACTGAGGATTTTTACTAACCAAACTATGATCTCCAGTCCCGATTCAGACGTAATTTTGGAATATCTCTTTTTATCAGAAGGGATCTCTCCTGTCAACGAGAGGTTATGCTGAAACCTCGAAACTTTGATGTTATTTGGTTCAAAATAATATCACAGATCACCAAATTCATATTTTGCGTTTATCGACCACCTAGCAATATACAATATAGAGAACTATCCTCTTCACTTGTAAACACCATTGACATTCTGTAAATCAATCATACCGGTGCCGAATTGTCCATATTCGATGAGTTCAACGTCCACAATATAGAATGACTCAAATTTTCAAATATCAACGACGAACAAAGTCGCGAAGCTGGGGGCTTTTGCAAAAAGCAGTGGACCTACTTAGATTATAAAGAGTCAACCACGATTCCTGACCATGATGGAGAATTTGCTAGTCTTCTGGATCTATACCACAAACTCATTTTAATGTTTAGCGAATTACCGATAAATATTAGGGAACTACCTAAGCCGCACAAAGTTTGGCATTGAAGATCAGCTGAATGGGAGGATCTTCAAGACCATTTCCGAAGTTTACCCAGACTAGATGTTTCTTTCAGCTCCAAAAATCTATTAACTGCTTCTGAAGTCACGGAAGTTATTCTATCATCTAGGAATACATATATCACTTTTTCAATGAAACGAATTTCTAATGGCAAACTTTGATTTAGCAAAAATTGACAAGTGGAGCATGATTCCCATTGCCAGAAACCGAAGTAGGTTTGTTAATGCTCGCAACAGTTACCAACTTAAGATAAATGGAAGCAAGAAATTTCACAATCAGGAATTCGGGGATACACTGCTTCCCACACTAGAATCCACAATGCCGAAAATCACTTTAAGACAGCGTCTATCAGTCAAGTGAATTATGAAACAGCTCAATATCAACAAGGAGTCTGTTTCTGATGAAGTGCCCGTCATCATACTCAAAAAGTGCGCCAGTGTACTCGCACCAGCATTTTGCACACTTTTCAACATGTCTTACAAGAAAAGGGTTTTTCCTTCTTGTTGGAAATTGCTCGCATTCAACCTATTCCCAAAAAGGGCAAGAAAACTTTCCTAAATGAATATAGACCAGTCGCTTTGCTACTAGTGATATAAAAAATTATAGAGAAAGCCGTAAACCATCAAATCCTCAAATATTTGAAAGGCTTCAACATCTTGAGCATTCCTCAATATGGCATCAAAGATCAACAGGCGACCTTCTATCGTATGTCACCCATATTTGGAATATCGCAATCGAGATTGAAGAGTCGAGAACTGTTGCCCTTGATATTTCTAAGGCTTTTGACCGATTGTGCCACAAAAACTCAGGCATTGGTTTTCTCCAAAAAGATGAATGTTGCCAAACCAGATATAATAATGCCTGGTGACAATTCCGTTTTCTGCTTCGATAAGTTTGTTGGGGGTTAAAATGGATATCAATATGTCTTGGCACAATCATGTCGCTGGAATTGCAAAGGCTGTTTCTTAAAACCTTGGAACACTGTTACGAACCAGAAAACTGTAAACACCTCAGCAACTTCTCAAGCTTCATAAAGCTCAGATCAGACCTTCTTTGGAGTATTGTTCTCATGTATGGAGCTCCGCCCCCAAACATACACTGAAGCTGCTGGATGTCATTCAGAAAAGAGCCATCCGCCTGATTAGAGACGTGAACATCACGTGCACGGAAAGTGTTGGCACATTTGATTCCACCAAGAGCGGTATATATCAGAAATACGCAACGGTCTGTGGCTACTCATCTTTCCGAGGTTTAAATCAGAATGGAATAAACTTCCTGAGAACATTTTTTCAAATGGATTTGATTTTCAGCGATTCAAATCCAATGTGAATCACCAATTTCGCATAGAAGCGCCTTCAGGATTTTTCTGTAGTGCTTGTGTTTTATCCTTCTTTAATATAAAAAAACGTTTTTTATCTTATCACTACAGATAATCGAATTGTTTCCGTAAATCAAATTCTGTCAATATAAAAAATCTTATTGTAACAATTACTCTGCTCAACAGGTGTGAGTATTTCAATTTAGAAAACATTTTACCTTTTCGTTGTTTTCCATACCCACTTCGCATAGTCACCGTAACGGTGGCATAGTGGGCCTGCCTGTTGAGTCCATTTTTGCCGAATTTACAAGACGAAAACAAAACCGAATGATAACTTGAGTGATTCAACTTTCTGAATTCTGGAAATACTTTGAAAGTATATCACTATTAGTATACCGCATACAGATCACAGAAAACGCGAGAAAACAATTCCTCAGTAACTTTTCGTGACAAAGCTGAGAACTTAACAGTGTTTAGATTGCAGTCGATTAGTTTGTGATCAAATTCAGTCAATTACAAATTATTATAATTAAATTAACTCAATGAGTAATGAATTTTATATTTATAGCTTCTCGTTGAAAAAATATGACATTAAGTTAATTGATCCTTAATTGTATTTATTGCGATACAGTTGCGATAATCACATGAAAGGTCCTTATTTATTTGCTGGAGGAACTTTCATTCTAGAGTGTTTCTTAGTTCTGTACTATAGGAAATACTTCATTGCAAAGATCTTATCTGGGGTGAAGTCGCTATCCATCTTTACAGCAAGCTTTATGAAGAACAATCAATTCATCATGCCTTTCGTGAAGTCACGAATTACCTTAGAATCCTTAGGATATATATTCTTAGCATTATTCTGAAAAGCATTTGATGAAATACAATTTTTATTATGACACAACCGTCACTGTACATTATTATTGTTTTGTTTTCATGTTTATGGAAAACTTCAGGTATTATTATCATTCATTATAAGTCGATCTGAAATTAATTTCTTCGGTACTGATGACTTCAACTTTTACTTTATACCTAATGAAACGAAAGTCATCTTCATTAGATTGATGGATGTAGCTGTTTCTACGTGGTAGGAAATCATCATGAAAAATGAGAATTGAAACTTCCTTCGTTTTTATACCACTGTTATTTGTAACTAACGTTACTGCAGTTCCTTCCTACGAAGGTATTTGTTTGAAAATGTAAGTGTAGTAGGAAAATGTAATTGTAATTGTAGGACGAAACTGTAGTAACTTTAGTTACCAATTCCTAATATGAAAAAAAGGATGTGAACTTGCAACTTTGAATACATTGTTTTTACACACACCAGAAAACTGCCTAACCAACGATGTCAAATGTTAATTGCCTTCCAAAAATCCACAAACCGGGAAAATCAATGCACCCCATCGTGTCAGATATTGGATCTCCTACCTACCAAATAGCAAAGTCGCTCATTAGGAGATTTGAAAGCTTGCCTGTAGCGGAATAACGTTTCAGTAACCAAATCTCCTTAAAGTTCATACAATATACAAAAAAAATCGTTCTGCAAGAAGGTAAGATTTTGATTTCCTTTGATGTAAGTTCTTCATTTTCTAGCGTCCCAATTAAAGAGACCTCACAATACCTGAGGAAATTACTAGAGAAAAATCATGAATAATAAGTGATAAATTTGTTTCTCTCTTTCATTTTTTATATGAAACTAAACTGTTTTCAGGTAGAAGGTTGCTTTTATGAACAACAGTACGGAACGGCTTTGGGTAACTTTTTGTCCCTCTAGCTGGTAAACCTCTTCACGAGCACATTCGAAATGGACAGCAAAGAAAAATAAGAGTATTTCCCTAAGTTACGGCTGACGTATATGTATGACGTTTTTGTGGTATTCGATAACAGCAAATTGAATACTGAGGAATTTGTTTTCTTCTTGAATAATAGATTTCCATCGATAATATTCCATTATGAGTTAGAAAATGAGGGACAACTTCCATTTCTTGACGTTTCGGTAATAAGTAGCCAAAGTGTAAGGCTAGAATACAAAGTATTTGGGAAGGAAACAAGCACTGAATTTTCTGGTACATCGTCTTTTGACATTTACCCTTACACATGAGAGGTTCCCGAAAGAAAAACGAAAAATACAGAAAATTGCTGACAGTAACGGTTTTTCGAGGGAAACTGTAGATTATATTATAAGAAATAAAAAGTTTAGCTTAGGATTGAACGAAATCTCGACCTCAAAAAAAAATCGAAAACCATGACAAATATATCTAAGTTCCATACCAACAATATATGAAGAACTTTAGAAATATTTTCAAGGAACTCGTTATGAAGGTGGTATTTAAAACAAACAACTACAGAGCCTTCTAGGAAATCCAAAGGACAAAGTAGATCATTCGAAAAGGTCTGGAATTTACGAAATTAAATGTAACTGCGATGCAAAATATTTTGTTCAGCCTAAAGTTTCTACAAAAAATATATAAAGAACACTTAGGACACCTGAAATATAGAAGATCAGAAAAATTTGCAGTCGCCCATCATATTTTGCAAAAAAATCATTCCATAGACTTTAGTTCATTAAGATAAGTTAGACAAGTTAACAACAACAGGCATTCATTTTAAGAATATTTATAGTGGACCAATACCACTATATAGCTTGTTGAAATAATACTTTATAATCAGATTTACCTGTCTGTTAGATAAGGCAATATTTAAATTCATTTAAGAATGGTACATAGGGAAACATGTGAAATTAATTTAAGACAATCAAGATGCAGGTATCTAGTAGAGGTATCTATGGTATGAATGAGAACGATACTGTATCCAATTTAGTTTATTCTTCCTCTTGAAGATGATCATTTGGTGATTGAAACACGTGTCGAGGTGCTAAAAATAACAGTTTAGTGTTGGGATCAAACTCCAGTAATATTCAATAATATATTTATTTACACCAAAACTGTATACTAGTACTTCAACTAAAAAATTTTCACTCGTATGATAGCTTTGGAGGTTGACAAAATACCACGCATGCTTTCAAAATATTAGAGAAGTTTAATTTTTTTTTTCCAAACACCCAATAACATTTTTTCAGAAAAATGTTCTTCTATCTTTCATTGGATATTGATGTCTTCTAGACACGAGCATAAATAAAATGATTCAGACTTTTAATTACCCACAATTATCGATGACGTAACTGAATTCAAATATCTGACCGGAAGCACCGGAACACGTATTCATTAATGCATGAATGTCAGAAGATGACCCGAATTTGTGAATATTCATTGAAAGTGAAACTAATGAGAGAATTGACAATCGTGAATAATTTCTTTTTTTGTATACGTGCCTAATTTCAATATAAATTTAGCCCCTTGCTATATGATGACAATTTAAAATTTAGCATGTCACAGCATTAATACCAAAACCGATATTTTCAGTCATCAGATACTAATCTAGAATGTATAAACCTCTGAAGAAGCTAGCCACTCGCGCCAGCGAAAAGTCACGAAGAAATTCCAAAAATCAAAATCCAAAATTCGAACCCGAAAAATAGTGACACTAATGTCTTAGTTGATAATTTTGGTATTCGATGATGATTCTTTTGAATTTCCATCAAATTGCTGGATTAGCTTCGCCTCATTTTGAGATAAAACAAAACCACTGTTTTCGACGCGCGTTTGTCTGTTAATTAACATGAACTTTTGAACTTTAATAATAACATTGATTTGCCGATGATCATGTATTATGGGCAAGATTGTTGAAATAAATATGGAGAAATCGATGGAAGCAACGAGTGCTTGTACGTGGTAGAAAATTATCTGTGATATATGAAATATTGGGACCGGCCATAACTAAAATGATGTGACAGAAGAGGTAGTTTTCAACACCGGAGGAAGTGATTTTCTCTCCTTGTTCGTTTTTTAAAAATTACTTTTGCAAAAAATAAGTTATTTGGAGGAAATTTGGTACCCTGGTTTTTTTGACGTGGGAAATCATAATTTCGTATCAATTTCCATGTAATATCTAGAGGGGCTGCGTACGCTATCAATATTCATTTCAAATTTCCCTAAACTTTTCCAAGGAGTTATTCAACTCCTAGGGCGATGAATGAAGTTGCTGATATTATTACAGAAACTAAGTATGTGGTGGATCTCGTCAGAATGAAAAACTATTTTCTATGAAATGTTTTATCGAAAAATCATTCGTTTTCAATATAGAAATATATGAAATTGCAAAAAACGAATGATTTTTCGATAAACATTTTATATGGAAAAGTTGTTTATTTTGACTAGATCCAACACATACTTAGTTTTTGTGATGTTCTCAGCAAGTGTTAGAAAATATGGGAAAACGAAAAACTGAAGTACATGCAAAGAACTCAAGGGCATCAGCTAGTTATGAAATAAATTTTCATGTAAACTTTCAAATCGAGGAAAATCTTTCCAAGACATAATTTTTCAGATCTGATACTCACTCTTGAATTCCAACCCTTCTGGTGGACAAGGTCCTTTATTGAGCATGCACGCTGTATAGTAGTTGACCATCCTGCGGTTGTTCAGAATCATCTCGATATCGATGTGGTCGTACTTAGTAGCATAGTACTCTGCAGGAACTGTCACTACTAACCCAAACAAACCGGCGACATAAACAGGAACTAACGGCACCATCTCAGTACCCGCGGTACGGCACGGTATGCTTACACGGTCAGTGAATGGGTACAAACTAAGTCGCAGAACCATTCAAAGATCGAGGACAAAGAAGTGGAGGAACAACTGGCTCTCCGAGTTTTTAAATTATTATCCAAAATTTGGCACCCCTGATATTTGTATAATATTATTTTTCAGTCTTTTCGTATTACGATTTTTTCCATCAGGTAATATTCGACGTATCATGTATTATATGTGAAGAATTGGATCCAGAGTTGCATTGAACTAAATGTTTTTTCGGATGAAATATTTACGATTTGTTCATGGACTATATTCTGAAACAAACGAAAAATCAATTCGCAATTGAAAGAAACGAATATCAAAAAACATATTTGAAATAAAATGAACGTTGGAAAAAAGTTCAACAAGTTTTCAAAAAGTGTAGCGGCAAACTGAATCGCAGAATTTTTCACAGATTACGGACGAAGAAATGGAGGAATAACTGGCTTTTCGGGTTTTCAAGTTATTGTCGAATATTTGGTAACCGGAATATTTGTGTGGATTAACCTTTTTCACATTTTATGTTGATATTTTTTCAATGGAGTAATATTTGATATTACTTCTCATATATTTGACGAATTCAATCCACAATTACATGAAAGAAATTTTTTCTCGCAAAAATAGAGTATTTCCGATTCAATTGTTGTCTATCTGTTTTTCTGTTTGACATTGTATACTTTTAACAAACGAAAAATCGTATGGAAATTTGAAAAACTAATGGAGGTTATTTTCTGAAAAAAAGTCTACAAAAAGTGTAACTGCCAGTAAATGGTACAAACTGAGTCGAAAAGCAAATAGGGAAATAAGAAAAAAAAACACGGTACTCGGGATATTTTTGTCAATTAACTTATTTTAATTTTGGTGCTACGATTTTATTTCAATTGAATATTGTTTCATTCAATTTTTCATTTGGTAAATTGATGTACATGTTCTTCCAATGATAACGTTTTCTCAAAAACATCATAGATACCTACAAATGAGATATTGAAAAATTTCGTACCGTTTTTTTACCTACACTATTCTAGAGAAAACTCATATCAAATTTTTCGCTCTCCATTGTAGTCAAATATCATTTTTCATTTAAAGAAGTTTTTGAAATAACTGATGAGAAGAGACAAACCAAAATTTGCTCAACAAAGACTTTTCGAACATATATTGTGAAAAAGTGAATTCAAAAAATTTCTGATTCTCAAATTTTCAGAAATTATTGCACACATCTTCTTTGAAACCCAATTTTTCATAACTCTTATAGTATAGGAAAACCCAAAAATATCAGGTTGACTACATCAAAATGATCTGAAAACGTCAGATTTCGCTCTTATTGGTGACTTCTACAGAATTGTAGGAAATGTCCTTCCACATTTCCAATCATTCAGAATAGCAAGGAAATTGTAATTGATTATTTGACAGTCGAAATACGAGAATATTATGAATACTCACCATTTAGAAATGAAAATCTGACCCCGTTATCAGAATGAAATTGCCAATATCTAGCAGATCTCGCTAAATTCATTTTCCAATGTTTTCGATAGATAGCGGAGAAAAACTTAAAAATGAAATATTTAAAAAGTGAATATTGAAACATTCGATGTGCATCAAGATTTTCTATAACAGCAGTTTGTTGTCATATTACCACTTAATAGGTGGTTGTTATATTTTTGAGTTGAAGAGATTGCTGGAATTTTCGCTCTAAGACCATCTTTTGTTTTATTGAATCTAAATATGCGTTCTATAACAGTTTCGAAAGAAGAATAATATTGTTCGTACAAGTGACGGAATGTTTGAAGAATGCATAACGACTCACGACTTCCTGTGATCAGAAATTATCAGGAGAAAACAGAAAATTTTATGATATCTTATGATTATCATATTATTTAGGGCTCCTTATTATTATTTTTTAATTTTTCAACCAAAAACACATCAAAATTACATAACAATGTCCAATTATATCTATTCCTGACGGTGCTTCAATTTAAAAAAATAATGAGTCAATTAAAAGTTGCACAGTAATTAAAGTTATGTTTCAATTAAAGAAACTGCCACAAACGAAAATTGAATCAATTATAATGAATGTGAAGCATGCGATGAATAATTTTGAAGACTAATTACAAATCTCATAATTGGTTGAAGTTTCGTTGAATGCAAAGTTTATCAAAGGTTACGTGTGTTTTGATCAGCTGTACAAAAACAAAGGTCTAGGAAGATTGTATTCACACGATGTGATAAAGACTACCAAAGGAAACAGTGGAATATTTTGAGTTTGGAATGTATATTCACGTGAAATAATAATAGCTGTTCTGAAATATTGAACAAGAGAAAATATGATATAACTAAATTTAGGTTAAAGAAACATTTCGGATTATGAGTGGAAAACCGTAGCCTCTATGGGTGAAATGAAAACTCTTATTTTGAAACCACATTTAATTACGTGAAGTTATGAGAGAAGGAAAATGACTTTGATCATTATATCTGTTTTTTATCGATCTTTTTGGGGTATTTTCACCTACCACAATCTGAAGAATATGAAAATTATAATGGAGAACTTTATACAAATGTAGAAAGGGCAAACTTTTTAGTTTACCCCTAGTTACCTACTGCATAGAAATAAAAGTATTTTTTACAATGAAAAATATTCTATTTATATGCAACTTGTCGTATTCAACAATTTCGCCTGTCAAACAAATGTCAAGAAATGATACCATACTTATCTTAACGTTTCGGAGGCCAAAATCTGCCTCCGTCTTCAGAAATCGACAAAAAATTCAAAGATATTTGTAGTTATTCCTTTCTTGATTATTTATTTAATCAACTTCTTCGACAGATGTCACAGGAGTTTTGAAATGTGGAATTATGTCAATGTTGCTGATTGACAACTGAAACACAAGGTGCTCTACGATATCAGTCTGTTGTCATTTCGCCATTATCCAATTTTTTTTCCAAGATGGGTAGCCAAGTATGGTCTATTTTTTAGGAACTGTTCGAAATACAAATTTTCTTCGTATATGAGAATATATGCTGATTCTTTTAGCTTGCGTCTCTTAGAGTGAGGCTCATTGGTATAATCATTCTTGTCTTGTTTCATTCAACTCGATGTTTACCGGGTGATTTGAAACTGTGTTCTGACAATTTAGATCCTGTCAATTGTCTATTTTTTTTGTAATCTCGATGTTTATTCTCACGCACTTTTACCACCACCAATAAAACTTTTACCACAAGAACAAGGTATCTCGTAAATGCAATTTTTTATTTTTTCTTCCGTGTTGTTATGTTTTGTATGTGTGCGTATAGATCTCAGTGTATTTTTTGTTTCGAAAGTATTTCTTATATCATACCTATTTTCAATTCGTCATTTTTTATCAGATAGTACTGTAGTGTAAGTTATAACGTTAGTTGTGAAAGGTGTCGGTTGATGTTGACTCAGTAATTGGTGAGGTGGATGTTGTTAAATTTGTGAAGCTATTCCATTCATTGTTGAGTTTATGAACGAATCTGGATAGGCGTAATCTTTCAGAACAGGTTTAATTAATTATATTTCTTCATTGAGATTTTCAGTTGAATTACATATCGTTTTTGCTCTGTTGTAAAGACAATTTATTATACTTTTTTGAACACTCACATGATGATTCGATGTATAGTGAAGATATCTATGTATGTGTTTTTTTCCGATGAACATTTTTATCAAATTGATCTGATGATCTCTCCAACGTTACATCAAAGAAAGGGAGTCGATCATGGTGTTCAATCTCTATTGTGAACTTTATTGTCGGCTCCCTCTCGTTGATATAATTCAAGAAAGTATTTAATTCATCATGGTGAACTTTATTGTCGGCTCCCTCTCGTTGATATAATTCAAGAAAGTATTTAATTCATCATGGTTTCTATTCCAAACAGCAGAGATATCGTCAACGTATCTCCACTATATTTTGCAGATTGTGTAAGGTAAAAATACCCAAAAAATATGATTCGTTGAACATTATAAAATTACACTAACTTAACAACAAGAAGTATCACAGATAAAACGTAAAACTAAAACCTCTGGCATAAAATAAATCCACAACAAGCACATTTACAAACAACAGAAAAGCAACTTTCAACTTTCCACCATTTCATCTTTAGGTTAAAAATTTCTTTTCTCATGTGTGAATTGTTGAATTATCAAGTAGGTAACAGGTCAAATCTATACTTATGAATGCGAAAGACCCTAATTTACCACTCACAAACTCATTTTTGTTACTTTTTAGTGGTGAGTCCAGAAAAATGACATGAGACTAAGTTCGCAGATATCGAGTATCTATATAATCTCAGAAAAAGAGATAGTGGATTATCGTCGCGGATTCCAGAGTGTTGCAATTTAACCAGAGCAATATCCTTCAATCGTCATAATGTTGGTTTGTTCTTCGATAATTTTGAAAATGTAATAGCAAGACACGTTTCCTTTAGAAATGGCACCGGAATATTCAATTCAGACAAAACAAATACTATAAAAGTGCAAAAATATCCCAAAGTTTCAGCAGCCAAAGAGCGAAGACACGTTTCTGAAGTCGCCAGCGTCAAACGCGGAACGTTAACAACAAATTGTTAAATTGTCAACGCTTTGGGCAATGCCTTGCCGACAGTAATTTTATATTTTCTAGAGTTCTTTTCAAAAAGTATATGGTTGCGGACGCTCCAATTGGGACCTTAGGTCTAGCTATACCTTCCGGTTGGATGAACTCTGAATCATGCAGCATTTCATCAGTCATTCAAACAGCAGCGATGACAACCCTAGTCTGCACATATGAGATAATCACAAGTCGCACAATTATAAAGAGGCCTTGTATCCGGCAGAAAAAAATGGTGACAGTTTCAACAGTGTCGCCACATTCAACAGGAAAACTGCAGCCATTGGATGTGGGAATTTTTAGGCCATTTCAAACTGCGTATAACAGAGGTGTAGACAGTTGGATGTTGCGACACCCAGGCAAATATATGAAGTGGCTGAAGTGTCAGGGAAGCCCATATGAAAGCTATGACACCCGGCAATTTCATTTGCGCAACTTCCCAAACTACTGAAATATTTCCCTTCGACAGGAATATTTTCACTGATCTACATTTTGCTCCTAGTGAAGTTACGGATAGATAAGTCGACATAGAAAATGATCAAAACAAGATTAATACACCTGTTCAAGACAATGAATCAAGAACCCCATCACCATCAATATTAGAGCTGTCCTGTCCTGGTTCTCCTCAACTTGTTCAACCCATAGAACCTGCTCCTCCATACACTCGCAGCGATGGAACAATAATCTCGTCGGCTTGTGAACTACAACCCCCTGGAAATCCACAAAAATTTGGTCAAGCTGATGTTACATTTCACAACGCTGTATCGGCAATCCCGAAAGACCAAGTGCACAATAAATCACCTGAAACCACGGTTAGTGCTTTTCGCTCAATTGAGTCTCATACAATTTTAGATCCGACTGCAACTGCATCTCAAATGTGAAAAAAGCATTCTTGAGTCCATTCCAATTTCAAGGCTACTTAATCTTCCTTCCTTTCTTTGAAAGATTCCCTCATCCTTCTTTATTGTATCAAGATGGAGTAGTAGAAAGTCAAAAACTTTCTTTCCAGAAAATTAATCACTTCTAAAAAAAATATAACTCCTTCAATTCATAAACCCATTCTTTTAACATTCATATGTGATTAAATTCGAAAAATCATGACAGTAACATAAATCTGACTGCAACTGCATCTCAAATGTGAAAAAAGCATTCTTAAGTCCATTCCAATTTCGAAGGCTACTTAAACCAGGTCCGCATAAATGTGGAAGAGTTCCAAGACGAAAAGCAAAATCAATGATTGCAACTAACACACCAAATAAAAATTAAATTCAAATGAGAGAAGGTGAGAAACAAAAACAGAAAAAGGCAATTGCAAATACAAAGGAAAGAAAAGTTTTATAAGACAGTTTCAATGAAAATGAAGATGATATAAGTATTTATTCTGAAGAAAAACCAATATTGGAAAATAATTATGCAGTGGTGGATCCTGACTGCTTGCCTGCACTTCAAAGTTTGCCCAAAGGAGTTGATTTTATTACTGTTATATTCCAAGTTGAAGGGAAAGAAATATATTATACAGCCAAAGTTATAGGAGAAATGAAAAATGATACTGAAGTGAGTTTTTTTAGAAAATCTAACAATAGTCATTAATTATATAAGAGAAAGAAGTATTAGATTTTATCTCAAGGTTATGTGGTCTCCCGACGCGAAGCGGAGGGAGACAAAAAACCGAGAACTAAAATATAATATTTTCCCGTGTAAAATACACCATTTTTTTCTGTGAACAATTTAATATTGAAAAACACATATTATTAGAATATGTTATAGTCAGAAAATTATCGATGTGAAATTTCAAGTTTCAAATTTTTGCAGATTTAATTTAATTCTGTGATTTGATTCAAAAATTGCGAACTTAGTGGTCAGTAGTTATTTTGAAAAATGTCTGACTCCACCGGACTTAGTAGAAGCAGGGAAAGTAGTGTCACAAAAATTATTGCCAGTTAAGTCACGGAAAATTTATTAAAATGCGGATTCATGATTCATGGAATGGAAAATGAAAATGACATGCAGTTCTCTCTCAGAGACGGTGTTATTGGCTTCTTTTTCGGAACTGGCACAACAACAAATGCCATCAACAGTGTAGTCGAATTATTCAATGATTAAAAGTATGTTACTATCCAATAATAATGTAGACATTCCAAAATATTTCAAACTGATTACATTTCTGAAAAAAAACTGGGACTTTTTGAATAATGCTCCCAATTGAGTTTATTTAATGGCCAAGGTTATTGTTGTATTTGGGATTGCAGGATCTTATCGAATTCGTGAAATCAGCTAGGTAACATTGGATAATTTTGAAGACACGGGAACGTTATTAATTGTGAAACTCAAGCAAACAAAGAATGAGGAGATTTGTAGTTACAGAAGAATATATTAAATTTTACGAATGTACATTGCCTTTCGTCCAGCAGCAGCAAACGATCGCCGCTTGTTTTATGCATATCGCAATGGACAATGTACCAATCAGGTTCTGAGTAGCAATCAGTTTTATAAGGACCTGAAGCAGCGGCTAATTTTCTTCAACTTAAAAATGCCAATTCATATACGGATCATTCATTTAGAAGATCGTCCGCTACACTTTTTGTTGAATCTGGGAAGACTTGATGACACTAAAGAAGTCATCAACGGTCGCTGAAGGGAACACTCACACCCGATTTGTGACATATCATATCCCCGAAAAAAGTACTCACTTTTTTCCCGAGAAAAAATAATTTCATGGAAAGTGACATTTTGTTACCTGTCATCAGAGATAAAGTGTCATACTTCTTTCCCGTCACAGAAAAAAAAAACAAATGATTTTCACGTGTCAATCTTGCCAGATATTGCGGTTGCCTTACATGACATTAAGATGATTTTACCAAAAACGAAGTTTTTGTATGTATGTATGTATGTATAACTTTGACCCAGATTTTTCTCAAATTGATTAATGGTAATTGTATGTGTGTTCTTGAGTTATTACAGTTGAAAGAACGATTTTATGTTTGTTGATTGTTAGATCACATCAAAATGTGATTGATATTTTATTTTAGGACTTGTAGTACAGAAAGAAAAAAGGACTTATATGTTTTGTTTGCAACTATTTTTTCTTAAGCGGATTTATGTTACTGTCATGTTTTTTTTCGAATTTAATCACATATGAATGTTAAAAGAATGGGTTTATGAATTGAAGGAGTTATATTTTTTTTAGAAGT
>WOGN01002053.1:0-17512 GCA_015342105.1 Leptinotarsa texana
CAGAAACAGAATAGGGCCCAACACAGAACCCTGTGGTACACCAGATTCAATGGCCCTGTTCTCCGAGAGTTCCGTTGTCCACCATAGCCCTTCGTATCCAGCTGGTATCTGGTGGCGACAATACTGGTGTGACAGGTATTTGTAAAATTACCATCTAATACATTGTACCTCGTTCTCATCCTTGAAGGACCCATTCTTGACGAATGTCAACAGGTACAACAAGGGTCAGAGAGAGTTCACGACAAATGGTGTCAGGTCAAAACCAGTTTATAACACAAGTCAATAAAATGAACAAATATAAAGTCACATACCTTGAAACGAAGTTCTCCAACTGGTGGTTTAGCAAAAGGGATCTGTTGGAAGGAGTAAAATTTAATTCCTCTTTGAGAATATTCCTCTCGACCTCGTATCGTACCATCAGGTATTGTTACCAAAATATCTGCTACCTGTGAACAAATATTTGTTTTTTGTTTGAATAGTTTGATAAATGGATTAAGAAATTCGAAACCTCAACCTTGTTAAATAATTACACTAAAAATTAAGTATTTGTGACACAACTCCAGATATGGCTGTTAAGACCCGCCATAGGACTAGTATAGAAATATTTCCAATAATACAGAGCTATTCACATTATGGTCTGTGCATAGGGATCTTGTGAACGAGATAGAGAGTAGTTTGAATTGTAGTGAAGTTACCTATTTTCGAATAATATTGAATGAATCTAAAGAAATGAACTTCAGATGTTCAAGCCAGCCTTGGATATATCTACACAGTAGGTTGAATGGACTGACGCCTATCAGAAAACAACTACTCCACTAGCTAATACCACGAACGGCATTGGATTATATCCGACAGGCGTCAATGCAAGAATCTTCACAGAAAATTTCCTGCATATCCAATTGGCAATACAACTGAAAAAGTCGACCTTCAATTTTGGAACGGGCATGAAATGTCCACTACTTAACAATTTCTCTGGAATCAAAAAAGCTATAGTCGATTTTTCGATAGTGGCCAAAAATAGTCAACTTTGCCACAGTTCAACCCATTCTTGTCTTGTCCCGTTTACAAGATCCCTATGCATATAAAAATCACTATCATTTAAAAGCCTAAGGTCTTGATATATAATTCGAAGTAACGTAAAATCAATCAATCAATTTCTCAACCCACATAAAGGTACCCTTGTTTTTTGAACAGAATTGGAATATTCTCTTGGAAATACATTTTACTCACCAGAAAAAAATGCTGTCTTTCGACGCGCGTCCAAGTTAGCTTTATCAGGAGATGAAATCAGTTTAAGTCATGTACTGTAATGTTTGTTTGAAGGTGTAAATCATATCTTTCGTGGTGCATTTCATTGCTTTCAGGTTCTGCAATATAAAGGTAGGTCTGGTAAAGGAAATAGGCGTCATCAAAAATGACCTTCAACGGAACGAGATTACTCCAAAGGGATGGAAGAACAGACTTTAGCTAGAAGACAGCTAGAGCTCCGCAAGGAAGAGAAGCCGCCACAACCAGTACTTGTACTGGTTGTGGCGGATAAGGATGAGAAGGATTGGATCCAATCAGAACCTGCTTCAGATCTGAAAACACCATCCGTAGAAGTCTCACGAAAACCAGGCCACCAAACGCGGACTGCGATTTCAAGAATTGCATTTTACCGGATACCCTGCGAGTGCGAAGAATCATACATCGGTAAAACTAAGAGGCCATTGAAAGTTCGCATTGCCGAGCACAAAAACACACACAGCGAGGAGAAACCAGCAAAAACGGAATAGCAGAGCATGTTTGGACTCATCAACATAACATCAAGTGGGCTCAAGCTGAAATCATCCACAAGTAGGATCACTAGTTCAAATTCAAAGAAGCTGCATGTATGTTATCCAACAACGCATTTAGACTAGCTATCGTAAAGATACGCAACATATGGAAACCTCTTATCAAGCGGAACACGACTAACTCCCGTCAAACGGTCAGCTTCCGCTAAAACTGATGAAGCCGAGAGAAGGAATAGTGGATAGGTAAAAGCACTCGAATGACCTATAAATAGTCCAGTTATCACCCGAAGATGATTGTAGATACTTACAATCGAAACATCGTGTAGTAACTTGGTTTGGAATCATCCAATTTTTAATTTTTTCATTTCCTGTTAATAATTGTCAATTTTTTCTTGTGTTAATAGCTAATTTTTTTCGTAATTTTTTGGTTGTTGCTTGTATATTATTTCATTGTAATTTCAGTTTTTTTGCTCAATATAGTTGTTATTTTTCAGCCGATATCTTTTAATTTTTAATAAAATAATTTTTTTGACAGATTCTTTCAGGGAGTTCAAATCAATTTATATCATATTAGACAATGGAAGACCGAAGTAATGAAATGCACCTATGCAACTGCATTACAAGCGAAGGGATTGAGAATCCAATTCCACCCAAATCAATAAAAAAATTTTGGGGCAGTCAAGCGGCGTTGGAAGCTCTTGGCTCCAACTGAACAACGTCTAAATTGGTAGCAAATTGTCAGAAACGACTCTCCTCAATAGAAAGACTTAACATATTGTCTCTGGTCTGGATTCCTGACCATACTGGTCTGGAAGGCAATGAGGCTGCTGACTCCCTTGCAAAAGAGGATGCTGCAAGCAGCTTCATCGGACCAGCACCTGTCACTGGCATCGCAGCGTGATATGCCTAGGGAATTATATTTACTTCTGGTATAGTTCAAGTAAACGATACAATGCCACCTACCTTTCAACAGCTCCGCTGGCAGCAGCTCACGTTATGCCTGGAAGTATTCAATTTCTTTCTTATGATTTCAGTTATATGATCCTTTGTTTACAGGCATGTTAGGCGTACACATTCTTGAATCTTCACTCCACCCTTTCATAACTGTGTCGTGAGTGTCATACAAAGATTCTTTCAAATAGAAAATTTGCCGATATCCTTGTCTATATTTAGTTATTTTTTTTATCAGGCATTTACACTATTCTTCTGCTTTCCATTAGTGCTTGACGTTTGTTTATTATTCTAAATCTAACTCCTAGTTTCTTTATCCAATTCTGAAGTTTTGTCACGGCAGCTCACGTTATGGCCGGGAGTACTCTTCGTTATGATTTCAGTTGTAGGAATCTCAGTGTTTTTTTAACAGTCGTATATTGTTTTTTTCAATGATCTAATTAGATGAACATATACAAGTAAAGGTTTTGGTATCACATCACGTTTTGTGTTCAGGAGTTTTTTTCTAACTATTTTACGTACAGTTGAGAGAGTTATTTCGGTCAAATCTGATGTTGCTTGTAATAGTTTGTTTCTCTCGAAACCAAACTTGAGATGTAGATTCTTATATACATTGAAACATACTCTCTGCGTTTCAATATTTAAATGCATCTGAATCGTATTTTACTGGTATCTCTTTTTCGCATTGTTCACCAGCGTTATTGGAATCACTACACAGGTAACCATCACCGCATTCCCGATTTCTATTCGTCACCATAACATGACTTCAAATTTAATCAGGTAATAATAAAACTCGGTTAGTGAAAATTGTCCAATACGAACGGCCAATTCTACAGTCTACGTGGACTAGTTCGCAGAGCCGGTTCATTTCTATGTATTGGATTTTTTGGTCTTTGAAAATCCTGTCAATTTCAAATGTGCACAATATCGTTTACTTCGTCTATAATTAATCGGCACCAAAACTCGGATTTATTGCGCCTAAACAGCGCCAATAGAGCGTTGAATATGTTCATTCGAACATATTCAACGTGAGCAAACGCGGCAGAGTTTTCTCATGCGTAAATGCTGTTTTATTATGGTGACAAATACGTTCTTTTGACATGTTCATAACCTAACCTCTCCTATCTCTCTCACTTCAATGCGTCGGTCGTCTAGCGCCATTTGATGAACTTTGGCGATGTTATCGTCGGTAGTCGGCCACGTTTAAATTCAGTTGCACAAAATTTCACTGAGGTAAATGATGCTGCAGAGTCCCCATACAAGGAATCCATCTCATTTTTGATTTGCGTAGGCGTATTGCCGTTCAATAACGAATATTCAATGACAACTCAATACTCTTTTTTGTTCGTTTTCATAAAAATACTCACATCAACTCACTCAAACTACTGTTACATAAAAACTGCGCGTCCAAAATAACTGAAACTTTGGTGAGTAACTGTTAACAGATGAACAACGTTATTCACTAGTTTTTATTTACGAGTGCTCTTATCTTCATATTGAGGCCGAAAACTATTTAGCCCACCCTCGTGTATGAAATTCTCTGAACCAAATCCAAAATGACGTTCACATCAAGTGACACCAAAGTAACCCTGCTGTCGAACGCAAACTATCAGTCGTATCTCCCAATCACCATCGTGCCGACGATAAAAAATCGAACCCATCAATGGGCTAGATGATACCATCCGCGGGACGTACGCTTGAACGAATCTCCGGATCGCTAGCCTCCCGGATCGAGTTCTTTCCGAGTCAGGTGGTTAGCGGGTGGGACCGGGATGGTACGCCACAAGGCGATGTTGCGGGGCCGCGGACGAAATTCGATACCCCGACGTGCGGTGGTGGAGAGCAGAGTTCGGCGTATTGGAGGTTAGAAACACCGGAAGGGTTGCAGGAAAAATTATATTGAAATACTGAGAGAGAGAGAGAGAGAGAGAGAGCGAGGGTGAAACTGGTGTAAACATTGAAGAAATGTTGTGGAATTAAGCTTCGAGTACTCTCTTGGGTTATAAAATTGTACACTTTTGATTTTATTGAGCTACGGAAATAGTGGGAATATAGCGTTTGGTTCAATAATAATAGCAACGATGTTTATTTGTATTGAGAAATCGGAAACATATACATACAATATATTACAGTTGAAAGTGAAACAATAAGAATGAACGTAAAATAGTGTATGTTTATTCAATAAAATCAGCATGTATGAGTACAAAACAGTTAGATTGTATTCAATGCAATCAAATAATATACTTGAACAATAAAATTCATTGTTTATGACTGATTTAGTGATAATACTATGAATGGCTTGATAGCAATCACGTAGAACTTGCACTGCGAGGGACCAGAAGTACCTGGTCCAACAAAAAAATACAAACATTTTGGAAAAAATGTATTTACATTTCATTTTTCTCAGCGACGTTCCATAATTTCGATACCGTTTTTATAATAAGAACTGTCTTGCTCCTCAATATAGCCGACATCACGACAGATATATCAATCTGCCTATGCCATTGCATTTCAAATGGAATTTTACGCGATAAAAATATTTTCGGAGAGTCAAGCGGCGTTAGAAACTCTTGGCTCCTACCGAGCAATTTTTAAATTGGTTGCAAATTGCCAAAAACGGTTCTCCTTAATAGGAAGACTCAATAAATTGTCTCTAGGGTGGATTCCTGGACATACTGATCTGGAAGGCAATGAGCCTGCTGACTCCCTTGCAAAGGAGGGTGCTGTAAGCAGTTTCATCGCTTTAGGCTTTGCCAAACAAAGATTGAACACCTGGATGGCAGGAAGATTTAGAGCGCCCGTATATGAGTGACATTTTCCGGTCGGATCGACCACACAATTGCAGTCGCGTTCCAGCGAACTCAAGCCGCCCATAAGAAATACTGTACTACACGTACACGGGCGTTCACAAACGTCAAAACGGGCGTCTGCAGTCAACTTGTCAACTTGCTGCTGATCTCCGCCGAGATGTAATCGCGACAGCCGCATTAACCACAAACCTGCAGTCGTACCGAACCGCGTACAAAATTTTAAGTAATTCATCAAAAGAACTAATGGACATTCTGAAGTAATTAAAAAAATGTTTTTCGTCTTGCTGGAATTTACCGGTTGTTGCATGTATGTTATTTCATTGTAATTTTAGTTTTTTGCTTGATAAAATTATTTTTTCAGCTAATCTTTTTTATTTATTTACAGAGTCTTTCAGTGATTTCAAATCAATTCATATCATATAAGACAATGGAAGTCTGAACTGATGAAATGCACCACGAAAAATTGTCAACCTCCTTCAAAAAAAATATAAAAAATTCCTTCCTGAATGATCATACCTTCCTACGTCTTCTCCTTCTACTTAAAATAAGACGTAGTAGTGCTTCTTCTCCGAAATCCATATTGCAAATGGCACTAAACTCTGACACCACGAAATATAGATGTCAGTTGCCTCAACTGCAAGTCGATCACAAAAATGTGGTTGGGTCAACCGCGAAGTGCATTCAACGTGGCCACAATGTTGTGGTTGCCTCAACTGCAAATATATGGTCCGTGTACGGCCGGACTTTGACATCAAAATCATCTGCCTTCGCAAAATATGGATATTCTCTCTCATTTTTCAGATATTTGCCCGCGGAGTTTCATATGGGACACCCTGTATATAAACAAATAAATATTCACCTATGATGATAGGGGTATTTACAGACTACCACAGTACAACCGATACCAGTGAGTATGTTTCAACACGAGTAGACATAGCTGCCATGAACTGTCCTAAAATGATCGTAATATTAAAACGTTGGTTGAGTAGCATTTCCTTGATGGCTCTTTTGAATTTGGTGATAGTAAGGCTCTTTAAAGTTATTTGGCAGAGAGTTGTAAAGATTGTAACCAACAGAATTCATTTTTGATCTGGTCAAACGATAACGGCATGTTCTTACCTTGTGAGCATTTCTCGTGAAGTGTTGGTGTATGTCAGACTGTATTTCTAGCAACTGAGCATTTTTTCTGATTTCCAGCACCGTCTGATAAATATATAATGTTGGCAACGGCATCATACGTAACTTTTTGAATAATGGTCTGCATTGCTTCTGGAAACCTGCACTTGCCAGTATTCTTACAGTTTTTTTCTGTAGTTTGAAAATTCTCATCGAATCTGGAGAGTTCCCCCAAAGAACAATACCGTAGTTGATTTGTGAGTGGAATAATGCAAAATACGCCATTTATAGAATCTCACCGCTTGTGATGTTTTGCAGTTGACGAAGGATATATATTGCACTTGATAATAACATCTGTATGTTGATGCCAAGATAAAGTACTGTCGGGAGTAATACCTGGTAATTTCACACTTTTGTTAGCTGAACCTACAGTGGTGAACTCAAGATTTTGAATTTTGTCACTATTCAACTTCAATTTATTTGCTAGAAACGAAGTGTTGGCTTGATATTCAATTTCTTCCATTACTTGTGGAATGTTAGATGATGATTGATCGCTATATATTGAAGTAGTGTCATCTCCATAGAGAATGGACTTATAGGAAGACATGAAAAGTACATATGTCATTACCATAAATAACAAAGGGGTCCAAGTATTGAACCATGTGGATCACTGTGCTCAACAGTTTCAAAATTTAATGTAACACTATTACACGAAACCGCCTGATACTTTTTTGAATGGTATGATTGTATGAGTGACAGAGATACCCCTCTAATTCCATAATAATACAATCTTTCAAGAAGTATACTGCCATATGGTCGCATGGTCAATAAGAATTATTATCTTGAAGTTAAGCGACACCTCATTTTTTGAACAGACAGCGTATACGACTATAGTATATAGGAGATCAATGCGTACAGTTAATAAAATACTAATGTACCAGATCTGATAAATTCACTAGTTAATACCATATAGAACCTCCCATCTAAAAATGATGATTAGATGTCGTGTAAACTTCCACGCTGCCCATGCCTACAAAGAAACTGCCGACGTTCGGTAACTATTTAGTTTTGATGTCATTCGAATTGATTTCGTACACACCATTTTCCCATAATAAGTTTTCCAAATTCAGTTGCCACTGGGGACTGAAACTGTTGAGAAAGCAAATTTATTATCAAATCCCGCCAAGTTTTATTTATTTTCACAAAATTTTGTCTCATTTTTCTACACGCTTTATATTAGCTTCCCCTGTATGTATGTATGTATGTTTTCTGATCTATTCGCGGGCAGATGGCGCAGTACATAACTATCAATTATTGCTTGATCTGTTTGCGAGTAGATGACGGAACTATCAACTATTGCTTGAGCTATTCGCGGGCAGATGCCGCTATACATAACCTCCTAGATAGTTTAAAAAAATCAAAATAAAAAACATATTTTAAGAATTATAAGTATTATAGTGATACCCGTGATTCAGTACAGATAAAAGTTTTGAACGAAACGGAAGCTACATTTTAAAATCTAATTCGATTATTTGAAAGCAAACCAAAATATGGATTTCAACAATGTAAACTATATCGTAAATTGTACACCTAAAAAATTCATTTACTCAAATATTTCAAAAAGTTGAAATATTAGAATTAAGATGCTTGACATACATATCAAATCAAAAGATTGATTTGCAAAATAAAATTATTCACTGAAAAAATATTTTTAGTCCATTAATATTTTGAATGAAACTTCAAATGAAAATATCAAGAATGAATTGTTTTTTGAAATTGTTACTGCACATTTTCTCTTTACTTCGAAACAAATTTTACAATTGTCCGCCCTCTGTTGAAGACTTACTGTATCTCAGTATTACTATAGAATTTGATACCTCAAACTTTATTATGTTGTTTGATAGGAATTTTACATTCGTGCGCCATCTGTTAAAGATTTATAATACTAGTGACTAGAACTTAAAAAAAATATTTTTGACAATAAATCGGGCTAAAAAGTGAAAAATTAGTATAGTTTGATAAAACTATAAAACACGCTTTTAAGGAACATCGAACTAAAAAGTTATTTTTTTTTAAATAAGCTTAAAACAATAACGATCGAAAAATACTAGTATTATTGTGAAAAAAGCGTGGGCGCTCTGTGCCATATTTTTGTATATCAGGCGCCGTCGCTTTTTTCGTTATTGTTTTAAGCTTATTGAAAAAAATATTTTTACCTTTTCAGTTCGATGATTTTTAAAAGCGTGTTTTTAGTTTTCAAAAACTATATTTATTCTGATTTATAACAACTACAGGTTCAAAAAATATTTGTGTAGACCTAATTCTTGAAAGGAAAAACATGAATCCTTAGGAAATATATTACTTCTGAAAATTATTTCGCATCACCTTCCATGTATTTCGGTTATCAACACATGGCTTCAATGAAATAGGATTACAGGTATATGAAACTTCAACCAGTGGCGTAGACAGGATATTATTTCGAGGGTGGCTGAGCTTATTAAAATGATACATTCTAATAAATAAATGAACGTGTAATGAAACAGATACAATTCTTCGAATAGTTTACCGGGTTTTAATTGTTTTAAAGCTGCTCGTTACATTTCAATGGAACTGTTCATTTTAGGTGAACTATGATTTGTTAGAATATCTAAAAAATCAAATAAAAAGATCAATGTAGTGGACAGTTTGAAATTTATTGATATGAAAAGAGTCTTGACACTTACCATGTTTCTTCCTTTGGGTGGTGAAGCTTCGAATTGTGTCTCCACTGGAGTTATAGTGATTTCGTTGTGAGTCTGCAAAATATCATTGTTATTAGGATATGAAGAAAGAAATTAATAAGGATAATGATAATATTTACTAGCAGAATAACATATACAAAGGACAAATATCTAAATTACCCCGTACTGCAAATGTACGTCGTTGAAAGTTAAGAATTTCTGATAATATAAATTGTAAAATACATTGATGTACACAGATATTTCTACAGATACAACAAAAAGGGTTTTTACGATAAAATAATAATAACCGCGATACATATGACTCCTAATGTCGACAAACATTCGCAAATATACATGTCAGGGATTTTATATGTTGATGTTTTTCGACAGATTGGGAAAAATTTGTGAAACTCGGATGAAGTATAAAAAAAAATATTGAAATTGTTTATTTTTTTGGGTTTTTAGGCCGTCCTCTGTTGTTAATATTTCCTGATGTTTCGCCGGTGCAAGTTCTTGTTATCTTCAGAGATTCGTGTTATCACTTTCAAGATTGGAGATATATTGGCGAGCAGGATATATTCATAAGTGACCGGAGGAAGGGGGAGCTATTACTGAACAATTACTTGCAGGTTCTTCGGCCGGTCCGATCTCCTCAAACGATCCGGGCATTCTGTCTTATTGATTTTTTTGTAAAGTTGGCCTCCAAATGTTGTTGATCCGACTTGTTTCTTTCTTCCTTTTAAGGTTGTCATGCTAGTAGATTTCAATTGTCTGATGAACTAAGCAGTTGTAAAAGCCTGAAGAAGTTGGATGGCCTAGAAACATATTCTGAGCTCTTCAGTAATGAGTGCGTACTCTGCCACAACTGATTTTTCGAGTGTCTCAATCTGCAGTCTCTTTCGTACTCCAAACCTCTTGTGCTAATCGACTCAAAATAGTGCCCAATTTTCTTGGTGGGCTTATATATTTTCCCTTTCAAGAAGACGGTCTTCACTGTCAGTATCTTTTGGAATGAAGAATAGAAATATTCTTGTCTCTGCCTTCTGCTTTGATCTAGATTTGGAATTGAATTTCGCCACCTTCTCGATGTACTATTTCGAGAACCTATCAACGAAATAAACCTTTGATGTGTTGAACCATTTCTTCTAGATGTTGTGGGGCGCATACTTCATCTGCTCGTTTCATCAATAATGTCAGTATTTCTCGTTTCCAATTGGAGTGGTGGTTCGAGCGTTAATTCATTTGTAGGTGAAGGTTGCCTTTGTGATTTAATTGGTCTCCAGTTCTTATCACCAGAACATCCAGAAATACTGGTTGTCTGTCTCAATATCTATCGCAAACTGTATATTTGGTTTTGACTATTCAGATGCACCAGAAGATCAGTCAGACTCTTCCGGCCGTGTTTACTGATAGTATGAAGGATAGAAAGAACTTTGTCGTTGCCTCTTGCTATGACGTAGATTCGGAATAAATTTCGTCACCCTGTCAATGTACTCTTCCGAGTACATTCTAACGTTTTTTACTGATTCTTCTAGATACTGGGGAGCACAGATCTATTCCGCTCATTTCATTAAGGATGCAATTATTACTCATTTCTGACTGTTGTGTCGGTGGAGGTTGCCTTTCTCTGTGATCTACTTGGTCGCCAGTTCTTATCACCAGAACAACCAGAATTACTTGTTGTCTGTCTCAATACCCATCGCGACCGGTATATTTGGTTTTAACTATTCGACTGTTGTGGTGGTGGTGGTGGTTCGAGCCTTTATTCAACTGTCGGTGGAGGTTGCGTTTCTCTGTGATCTAATTGGTCTCCAGTTCTTATCACCAGATCAACCAGAAATACTGGTTGTCTGTCTCAATATCTGATGTTCCAGGAGATCATTCAGACTCTTCCGGACGCATTTACTGATTGTATAAAGGATAGAAAAACCTCTGTCATTTCGTATTGCTTTGGCGTAGATTCGCAATAGATATCGTCACCTTCTCGATGTACTGTTTCGAGTACCATTAGCGAAATAAACCTCTAACGTTTTTTTCTGATTCTTCTAGATATTGTGAGGCGCAGATCTTTTCCGCTCATTTCATTAATGATGCAATTATTCCTCACTTCTGAATGTGGTGTTTGTGATTCGAGCGTTTATGCAACTGTTGGTGGAGGTTACATTTCTCTGTGATCTAATTGGTCTCCAGTTCTTATCACCAGAACATCCAGAAATACTGGTTGTCTGTCTTAATATCCATCGCGAACTGTATATTTGCTTTTAACTATTCAGATGCTCCAAGAGATCATTCATACTCTTCCGGACGTATTTACTGATAGCATGAAAAATAGAAAGACCTGTAGTTTCCTATTGCTTTGGCGTAGATTCAGAATAAATATCGTCACCTTCTCGATTTACTGTTTCGAGTACCATTAGCGAAATAAACCTCTAACGTTTTGTGCTGATTCTTCTAGATATCGTGAGGTGCAGATCATTTCCGCTCATTTCATTAATGATGCAATTATTCTTTACTTCTGACTGTGGTGGTAGTGGTTTGAGCGTTTATTCAACTGTTGGTGGGTTGCCTTTATCTGTTATCTAATTGATCTCTAGTTCTTATCAGTAGATCAACCAAAAATATTGGTTGTTTGTTTCAATATCTATCGCGAACTGTATATTTGGTTTTAACTATTCAGATGCTCCAAGAGACCATTCAGACTCTTCCGGACGAATGTAGTGATAGCATGAAAAATAGAAAGATATGTCGTTTTCTATTGCTTTGGCGTAGATTCGAAATAAATATCGTACCTTCTCGATGTACTGTTTCCAGTACCATTAGCGTAATAAACCTCTAAGGTTTTTTTCTTATTCTTCTAGATATTGTGAAGCGCAGATCTTTTCCGCTTATTTCATTAATGATGCAATAAATTCTCTCTTCTGACTGTGGTGGTGGTGGTTCGAGCGTTTAGTCAACTGTCGGTGGATGTTTCCTTTCTCTGTGATCTAATTGGTCTCCAGTTCTTATCACCAGAACATCCAGAAATACTGGCTGTCTGTCTCAATATCCATCGCGAACTGTATATTTGGTTTTAACTATTCAGATGCTTCAAGAGATCATTCATACTCTTCCGGACGTATTTACTGATAGCATGAAAAATAGAAAGACATGTCGTTTTCTATTGTTTTGGCGTAGATTCGGAATAAATATCGTCACCTTCTCGATGTACTGTTTCGAGTACCATTAGCGAAATAAACCTCGAACGTTTTGCGCTGATTCTTCTGAATATCGTGAGGTGCAGATCTTTTCCGCTCATTTCATTAATGATGCAATTATTTCTCACTTCTGACTGTGATGGTAGTGGTTTGAGCGTTTATTCAACTGTCGGTGGAGGTTGCCTTTCTCTGTTACCTAATTGATCTCTAGTTCTTATCACCAGATCAACCAAAAATACTGGTTGTTTGTCTCAATATCCATCGCGAACTGCATAATTGATTTTAACTATTCAGATGCTCCAAGAGACCATTCAGACTCTTCCGGACGAATTTACTGATAGCATGAAGGATAGAAAGACATATGTCGTTTCCTATTGCTTAGGCGTAGATTCGGAATTGTGAAGCGCAATAAATTCTCACTTCTGACTGTGGTGGTGGTGGTTCGAGCGAATACCATTAGCGAAATAAACCTCTAACGTTTTTTTCTGATTCTTCTAGATATTGTGAGGGGTAGATTTTTTCCGCTCATTTCATTAATGATGCAATTATTCCTTACTTCTGACTGTGTTGTTGATGGTTCGAGCGTTAATTCATTTGTCGATGAAGGTTGTCTTTTTTGTGATTTAATTGGTATCCAGTTCTTATCACCAGAACATCCAGAAATACTGGTTGTCTGTCTCAATATCCATCGCGAATTTTTTTAACTCTTCAGATGCTCCAGGAGATCATTCAGACTCTTCCGGACGTATTTACTGATAGCATGATAGATAGAAAGACCTCTGTCGTTTCCCATTTCTTTGGCGTAGATTCGGGATAAATATCGTCACATGTACTGTTTAGAGTATTATTAGCGAAATAAACCTCTAACGTTTTTTTTCTGATTCTTCTAGATATTGAGGGGCGCATATCTTTTCTGCTCATTTCGAGTGTTTATTCATCTGTCGATGAAGGTTGCCTTTGGTTTTGACTATTCAGATGCACCAGAAGATCATTAAGACTCTTCCGGTCGTGTTTACTGTGGTATGAAGGATAGACAGAACTTTGTCGTTGCCACTTGCTATGGCGTATATTCGGAATGAATTTCGTCACCTTCTCGATGTACTGTTCCGAGTACCCATAAACGAAATGAACCTCTAAGGTTTTTTACTGCTTCTTCTAGATATTGTGGGACGCAAATTTTTTCTGCTCATTTCATCAACGATGCAATTATTCTCCGCTTCTGACTGGGGTGGTGGTTCGAAAGTTTATTCATCTGTCGCGACACCTTGAAAGGCAGTTTGGTGAAATCCTACCAGAATATTCTACCTCATTAACGGCATTTTTTTCAATCGATCAATGAATTGTCCTGTGTCTTTAACGTAAGTTTCAGTATGGCTACATGAGGTTGTAGTAGCGTAACGAGATACTCAGCTAGTGCATACTTTGGTGAATCCGAGGCACTAACGATTGGCCTGAATGGCACTGACGCTACGTGGATTCTCGGTAGGCCTCACAAACTTGGGGGTTTGTAAGGTGGAGGAGTTTCAATGGCATTCTACTTCCGACTAACAATACTTTTCTAAATGTCGCCTGATATCTATGAAACCTTGATGAACTGGTTGGTACTCCGGAGTTGTGTTTTTGTGGAAACTTGGGACTGCTTCCTGTACATTATTGGTTAGAGAAGGTCGGTGATTTTTCTGTCATATTCTGTAGTTGCATTGCCATTGTCTGCAGGCAGAATGATGATTTTGGAATCGAGATTCAATGTTTTGAGAGTTAGATTTATTCCTACAGTGAAATTGATGGAGGTGACTTGACCTTCTTCACTAGGTTGGCGAATTCAATTCGTTTTCCGCCGCTACAGAGTCAGTAATAGCAATCATTTCCTAAAACTAGTCATCTCCTGATGATACTATTAGCAAAACTGGCACTGAGAGGGTACTTTTGTTCTGTTGTGGAATGAATTTTTTCATTACTAAAGGAGGGGAGTGTATTTTTTATTGAGAGAGTGGCTTGAGTATGATATTCATTTTCATTCTGATCGATTTTTAATATGCATCTGGAATATTCGTATATCACAAACTCAATCGAAATAATAGGACATATAGAACTGAATACGTTCAGTACAGACATTGCACTTTTCAGTCAGCAATGCGAAATATTCTTACCTTACTGCTCGATAATATTTCAGATATCGACATATTGGAAGGATGAATCGTCGTGTTAGAACCTGCCGTGGGAGTGGAAGTTGCGAGGTTATTGGCTGCTCTTTCAGGCGCTGTCAAAAGTCGAGCCAGTGTTGGACTGAACGAAGACTTGGAGGTTTGCTTTGGAGGAGTCTGAAAAAATCAGGATGTGATTTTGCTCTAACACACCGTTGACTACACATACCTTTGTCAATATACCATGTAAAAGGGAATTTGTTGGAGTTGATGGGGCTGTTGGTGCTGAAGTTGTAGGAACTGGATGAACCGTGACTTCTGGATATGGCGGCGGGGGTTTTATGGCATTCTGGATAAGTTCATTTCTTTCGCTCTGCGACAATTTGGCGAACTGAACGAGCATGTCCTTGAAGGATACACCATCCTGAGAATTGGCAGCTGATGGGTCCACGGTGGATGACCTTCCCCCTTCTTGTCTATTCTGAAATTCGAAAAATACATAAATGGACAACTTATGTTACGTCTTTTTCCTATGTATGTAAGTCCAAGAATAAGGAAAATGTTTCTGTTTTTGAATTCAGGTCAATTCCTGAATTCAATTCAATTCAAAATCAAATACTTGCAGAACTACGAAATTGATATAAAAAATATCATTCAAAAGGAAAAATTCTTGAGTGCGGATATTTAATGATTTTACAAGGAAAGGGGTCATACAACAACCAGGGGAGGGTACGGATACTTGATTCCCCTGAAAATCTTTCCTAATGACTCATTTGCCGCATGTTTAGGATTATTATTAAAAATGATACATAGTAGGAGAACATTTCGAAATCAGAGAAACTCAGCCAAAAGTCAGTTCTATAAAGTTGAGAGCATTATAAGGACAAATAATGCGAGGCAGAACGGGTGTGAAGTTTTCCACATCCACAACGTACACTGAGAAAAAATATCGCATTTATATTTTTTCATTTAGCGACTCTGCACACCTACCACTTTTCAATATGATACGCTTATTGATTGATTTCATAAAAAAAGAACGGTCCGAGTTTATTAAACTGTCTGAAGGGGTGAAAATAGGTTGGAAATATTTCAAAAAATCATAACATGAAAAATCGACTTCGTACACCTACCAAATTGAGATATGTTATTCCTGATGATCTATTCGACAATAAAAACTTCATGTTATAGTTTTCCAGGCCATCTTAGGGGGTGAAAATGGAGTGGTAAGTTGAAAATATCGTATCTTCGAAAATTGAATGTGTACACCTACAAGTTTGAGATATGTTATCCATGATGATCTGTTCGACAGAAAAAACTTCACGTTATAGTTTTCCAGGCCATCTGAGGGAGTGAAACTGGGGTGGAAAGTGGAAAAAATCGTATCTTTGAAAATTGAATGTGTACACCTTCAAGATAATTTTTCATTCATTTATATTTTCTCGATCACAGGAACAAAGCGTTGGACTATTTGGCAACACTGTGCTATTGCACTCCACACCACGGATCTAAGCAAAAAATTTTCTACCAACTATCTATGGATAATAGATATACTGAATAATATTTTTGAACTGGTGTACGGTATGAACTTAATTCATAGATTATTCAATCTGTCAACTGAATTTTTGAAAATATGATTTTTTCAACTCTCCACCCCATTTTTCACATCCTCAGACGGCCTGGAAAACTATAAAGTGAAGTTTTTCTTGTCGAATAGATCATCAGGAATAACATATCTCAATTTTGTAGGTGTACAAAGTCGAATTTTCATTTTACGATTTTTTCACCCTATTTTCACCCCTTCAAACAGTTTAATAAACTAGGACGGTTCTTTCTTTTTTATTAAATCAGTCAATAAGCGTATCATATTGAAAAATGGTAGGTGTGCAGAGTCGGTAAATGAAAAAATAATAATTCGAAATTTTTTTCTCAGTGTACTTTGTAGATGTGGATAACTTCACACCTGTCGAGGCAGAGGCAATAACATCCTTCCTCTCTTTCTCTCTCTCCCCCCTCTCTCCCCTCCCTCCCTCTATCACTCCCTCTCCCTCTCTCATCTCTGTTACTAATAAGGAGGCATAGGGTAGGTAGAAAGGTCTAAAGTGAGTGAGTCTATTAGACCCACTCACGCAACCCACAAGGGTTTATTGTGGCTCCTATTTACAGTCGGCCGAATAAACCCAGCTTCTTAACGAAGCCGATTAGTTTGTATGATGAATGGTCTTTCAGGTCAGATGGTGAGAGTGCGGATCTGCCGAACTCAAAGAACCTGACTCGGTCCTCAGCGGGGCAGGCACAAAGTATATGCTCTGTGTTTCATCAATTTCCAGACAGACAGAGGCGACGCACACTGTCTTCTGACAGTCCGAGTCTCTGCATATGATGATTCAAATGACAGTGACCTGTAAGAAGGCCTGTTAGACATCGTAGTTCATTCCTATTGCAGTCCAATAAGTGTTTGGAATCAAGCTTCGAAGGGTGAATAAACGCCTTGGAGTGAGCCAATCCTGGAAGATTCTGCCAGAAGTCTATAAATCTTCTTGCCATCCAGGTGTTCAGTGTTTGGCAAAGCTCAAAGCGGTGCCAATGCCTTCCAGGTCAGTATGAGGTGACCAGGAATCAAGACCAGAGACAATCTATTAAGGCTGTTGGGTTTTCCAGGTAGTTTAATTGAAGCCAGTCAAGAGTTTCGTTTTTATTCGTATCAAAGTTAACATCTTACATCGAAGAGTATATGCACACTAATTATTCATCAGAATCGGGGTTATACAGAATTGGTTGCTCATCACTTATTATCTAATTGTT
>WOGN01002054.1:0-17511 GCA_015342105.1 Leptinotarsa texana
CAGCACAACATCATCTGAAGATCTTGATCTAACAGTGTTCTCTCTTTTATAAAATAAAATGTAGGGTGTCTCCAGAGGCTCCAATAAATTTAATGCATCGCCAGAACACTTAATGACATGACTATCGTCAAACTTAAACCAGTCCGTTTCGTCTTTGATCAAGGCGTAATAATGACCAAATTCGAAGCCAGAACCACAGTATACAATGACTGCATGAATAGTAAAATAGTGGTTTGCTAGGTTGAAATGTTCATCTATTTGGAACATTGTATTTTCAAACACATGTTCTTGCGGAAATTTCTTTTTATTGTTTAATAAAGTTCATTTGATTTGAGAATTGGTGTTTTGATTTTATATTGATGCATTTAGCTAATATTTCAGGAAACTAACCTTTAGAATACCATTTGACCAAAAAATTTTCTGATGTCACATTTTTTTTAAACCCTATTTGTTATTTAAACGTAACACCAATCGATCAACCAAGTCTACAGGCTCATGGTTTTATCATGCTGTTTGCTCTTATGGTAAAGTTTTCATTGAAAAATGAAAATTTATTGATGAAATTTTAAGATATTTTGATATTTTCTTTCTCAATATTTACACCAGGTCTACTCAGGTGTGCTTCTGACAACTTATTATTATCTTCATTGTCTTTGATATTTAACACAGGTTTCTGAACTTTTTAGTTTGAATGTATAAGATCAGTATATTCGGTTACCTGTTCAATTACCTTGTCCTTTGCAATAATGGCAGTGGCTGATATTTTCAATGAGAATCGATAAACATTTCATAATTCTATTGGTATACATTTTGGCAAATAATTAATTACACTGAAAATGGCTACGTAGAGTTATAAATTGTGATTTATGTTTTACTATTGTTGATAAAATTTCCAATCGAAGTTGTTTTTTCTATGTCAACTTGATTTTATGGCCTCTTGACACGTTTCCTCTATTCCGTAGGTCACCAAACTTCCGCGGAGTCTTGGGGCACCGGTCGTGCCGTCGCCCGTATTCCCCGTGTCAGGGGCGGCGGTACCCACCGTTCTGGTCAGGGTGCTTTCGGCAACATGTGTCGCGGAGGTCGCATGTTCGCTCCCACAAAGCCGTGGCGCAGGTGGCACCGTAGGGTCAACGTCAATCAGCGCCGATACGCCCTGGCTTCGGCCGTCGCCGCTAGCGGAGTGCCCGCCCTTGTGATGAGCAAAGGGCACGTCGTCGACCAGATCCCTGAGCTGCCTCTGGTGGTGTCCGACAAGGTGCAAGAAATGAGCAAGACCAAGGAGGCTGTGCAGTTCTTGAGGAGGATCAAGGCATGGTCTGATATCCAAAAGGTATTTTTTTTTACCTGTGTTCCAGTTATAACCACTTAATTCAGGAAAATAATATCTTTGCTTTGATGTAAAGAAATAATGTTCAGACTTTGGACTTCTACAGAACAATTGAAAAATACTAGAGATCAGTTCAACATGAAATTTTTTAACAAACTGAGTTGGCATACAGTGTAAACCAAATTATCTAAAAGAACAATTCGTTCAGGCCAGTCTCAAATTACCTATACTGTTGGTTAATGGACTGACACCTATCAAAAACAACTACTCCTCTGGCTAATACCACGAAGGTCGTTGCAGGTGCAAGATTCTTCATTGAAGTTATTCCTGTAACTTTTCAGTTACCTAATTATCAAATCACAAAAATCATGTAATCTGAAAGTGAAATTTGTTTACTTGTACAGTGGATCCGCGATAATTCGACAAACGTTTTTCAGGGCGATGTTGAATAATCGAATTTGTCAAATTATAAAATAATGCCTGATTTCATAGCTCACGGTATTTTAACAGTAGCTGCCCTGTTTATCTTGGAGTCAATTTGCTTGATAAAAAAAATTATTCTTGTGCATCTCCCCCTTCCCCACATAATACTCGTAGCCACAATAGTATATTGTGGCTACGAGTAAATAGTATATTTGATTGATTGATTGAAGTTTTTATACAGTTGCAAATGTATGTAACAAAAACACTTCTCCCACACATCTGAACTGTAACACCCTTCTTGACACATGTTTCACCAATTAAGGTGGAATTACATTTACAAATTTTGTGTATTTCTTTCAATGATGATATGCTTTTGGTCCGTGTTTATGAGTACTCATGATTTTGTATTCAAAAGCTCTGATAATATACTAGGAAAAATATCTATTACACATATGCAATGCAAAATCTTAATTTTTATTTCTTCATTAGGTATACAAGAGCCAGAGATTCCGGGCTGGCAAAGGTAAGATGCGTAATAGAAGACGCATCCAAAGGAAAGGACCTCTCGTCGTTTACCACAAAGATCAAGGTTAGTAATGAAAAATGTCCATTGAAAGTTATATATTTATGACTTCAATAATTTAGTTCAAATTAAATTAACATAACAATTTTCATTAACTTTCAAGTCCTGTTTCAATGGACCGTAAACAATTTGCACAAACAAATGTCCACAGTCTTACAAGCGTTTCTTGTTTGAATGTTCCAAACTTGTGCAATAGAAAATTGGTGGCAGTAGGCGTTCCTTTCTGGTTGAATATCAGAAAAGGGCACTGTCCACCAAACATTCCTTTGAAAAACCTTTATGTAATAATGCTTACACTCTTTGATCAATGTAATTGCTGCCCTAGTCATTACTTGGTTATTAAAAATATATTGATATTGTGTTGAATAATGTTCATGAAGCTTTTTGACTTGAATTAAACTATATGATGGAATTAGCCGATACTTGGTGAGAATCCATAACTAACGTATTCAAAAAATCTTTATTGAGAGATTTCCACTAAACAGTTTCACAAAAATACAACACGTGTTTCGCCATACAATGACGAATAAAGTGTTTTTTGAATACGTAAATGAAAGCTAATAAAAGTTTTACGAATATATGTTATTTCCATTTATTTGCCTCAAAAATAATTACTTCAAAAACCTTCAAGGCCTCCGCCGTGCTTTCCGTAACATTCCTGGCATCGATCTGGTCAGCGTGGAGAAGCTCAGCTTGTTGAAACTCGCTCCTGGTGGTCACGTTGGACGTTTCGTCATCTGGACCGAATCTGCCTTCCAACGGTTGGACAAACTGTTCGGCAGCTGGAAGACCCCTTCCTTGGAAAAGAAGGGTTACAACCTGCCGCAGCCCAAGATGTCCAACACGGATTTGTCCAGGTTATTGAAGGCTGATGAAATCAAGGCCGTTCTACGTGCTCCACAGTAAGTCAGACTTTTGTTTATTTGAAATTGTCGCAAAACTTGTTATGAATAGCTTTAGATTTTTCTATACGAAATTTTCTGTAGATTGAAATAGAATGAAAAGTTCCAACTGAAATTGAAATTTAAAAACGGAAACTTGAAAATTTTATCAAAAAAATACCAGATTTATTAACAAGTTTTCGTTTATCAAGTAAAGTGTCCGAAAGAAACTGGTTTTTACGACCGAAACCTAATTTTGGCAATGGTCTCAGTTTCGGATGAAACTGAAACTTCCTTACCAGGATTATGTTTTGAGGGAAACATAAAAAAAACGTAATTATCAGTCTAATTTTTTCATCTTTAAATTATGATGTTATGCATCCTTTGACATTCTCACTTATTTAAAATCAACAAATCAACATAACGACCCCTTATTTAAGAAAAAATATTAATTGCATTTTAAAGAGACTTGAAATAGGTGAGTTGTTTATTTGAGTAGGTGTAGATGCTTTTTTTGAATATCATTAATGGTTTTTCAAAAATATCACAATATAAAATTACTTATTTGTTAATATCACAATAAGTACTTAGTATTTATGTAATAAACAAAGTAAGTCACGACATGATTAGGCACGTGGACACGGCAAAATGTCTTGTCACTTGTATGAAATTCAACGTGCCGAACATGCCCAATCACAGCGCGAGAACTCCCGAATGCGGTTTTGGTCATAGTTTCGGCAGGTTTGCTGCCGAAACTACGGCAGAAATGATAGCATTAGTAACATCCAAAACGAACACTATAATTGTAATGAAAATTGAAATGAAGTAATTTACATACACAAAAAGTTAATGGCACAATAAATGTTCCAATTGGAGTCCATCCATTTCGAGACATTTTTGAACACAGTTTTTCATATTATTATCAACTGCATTCTTGCGAAACCATTAAAAATCCTCAATATGGTCTACCACATTTTCTATATCTCTGCCAGCATAAATCCTATTTTTCGATGTCTTTCATAGAAAATAGTCCAAAATATTAAGATCTGGTGATCTTGCAGGCCATCTTATTGGTCCATTATTTGTCTCGAAATGCTCATAAAAACACATATAATATATTTTTGTTGTAGATATGTTTCAGATAATCATAAAAAATTTTCTCATTCGAAGTTAATTGTAAAAAACGCTCAGAGCAATAGAAAAAATATGAATAGGTACCTAAAAATTAAAAAAAAAACATCGAAAAACTTTATTGTACATACTGAGAGGTGAAAGTTGCTATTGTGTTTTTATTTTAACTCGGTCAACCAATTTCCATGGCCGCAATTTGAAAGGGAATAATTCATCCAATTATAATCGAATATTACATAAACATCCCGAAATATAAAATGAATTCAATTTCTCAGTATGAAGTGAACGTTTACGATCCAAAAACTACAACAAAAAATGCAGGTCCGTATTTAAAAATTCAAAGATGGGGTGGCCCAAATCAGATGACTCCCTATATAAAAGAGTCATAGACATATTCTGATAGCCCACGTCGGGTTTCAATAGGAAAATGTGGACAGATTTTTCAATATATCTGCGAATAAAGATTATAGAGGCAAAAGGATAATTTGGGTTTTTTGTTTTTCCTGTATATCTCCAGAATCAAAGAGCTACCAACATGATACAGATACGAATTTTAATAGCCCTGTATATGATAAACATCACAATATGGAATGGCAAACCTCTTAGTTCAGCTGTTATTTATAAATTAATTGAAGAAGTTAGGAAAGTAAATATTTTTCGATCCTTTTTACCGATTATCAAATGTTCTGATGATTCTATTGAATTTCTATTGCCTAAAATGATGAAACAAATTTAGAGCATTGGGTTATGATTGAAACCTGTGATTATATGTTGACACCTGAGTCCTTTTTTTCAGTTATGCAATTTTAATATCTATTTTCAGTGTGTTTTAACGTTTTTCTTTTTTCAGGAAGAAGGTTGTTCGTCGTGTACGTCGTCTGAATCCTTTGACCAATACCAGAGCTTTGTTGAAACTCAATCCATACGCTGCAGTCCTGAAGCGACAAGCTTTGTTGACTGCCCAGAAAAGGAAGTTGCAGAGAGACGAACAGCTCGCTAAGAAGAGAGGAGTAAGTATTTTTGCTTTTGTCATCTCATTTCTTTGAATAACTTAATATTTTGACCTGCAAACTTTTTCAACTTGGTGATGATTGAGCTTTTGGTCCGTGTTTATGATATTTCATGATTTTATTATTCAAAAGCACTGATTCTGAACATTCAATGTCGAGGTGATGAAAGTCCTGAAACAAGAAATGAGTATGTCTTTCCTTTCAGATAACTTTGTCAGCTGATAGTGCAGTCATCAAGTCAGCAGCATTACAGAAGAGAAGGAGGGAGCAGTTGTTGAAAGTCAAGAAAGAAGGAAAAGCTAAGCCTGTAAAAGCCAAGAAGTCCTCTGGCAAGAAATGAAAGGGGTCACTGTAGTTATAGCATATAAATGAGTTTTGTGCATTTTAACTGTGTTGACCTAATTATATATTAATAAAACAACAAATAAAACTTATTTATTATTTATTTGTTTCAAAGCGTTATTGCAGTTATAAATGTCGGATGGAGACATTTTTTTAGGTTAAATATCTGAGGAATTTATGAAGGTGATTGAAACTAGAAGAAGAACATTTCATGTTAATTTTTTTGAGACTGATTAGATTGACTATTACTCTTCACTATTATATCTGCCCAAATTGAATATCTTTCACCAATATATTTTGACAATATTTCCAGGTATTAATATCTTTCGATATGTAGTACAGGCTTCTGAACTTTTTAGTTTCTATGTATGAGTACATTATGTGGAGTGTTCTCGATATGAACTGATTATAATTACCATGTCCTTTGCGGCAGTGGTTGCTGCTGGAAAATCATAAATTTCATTGAAAATGGGCAGGTAATATTGATGAATGATTATTTTTGTTTCCCTAATGTTAAATAAAGAAACTTCCAATGGGAGCTGTTATATGCAGAGTTGATTTTGTGGCCTTTTACAATCTTCCTCTATTCCATAGGTCTCTAAACTTTCGCGGAGTCTTGGGGCACCGGTCGTGCCGTCGCCCGTATTCTCCGTGTCAGGGGCGGCGGTACCCACCTTTCCAGTCGGAGTGCTTTCGGCAACATGTGTCGCGGAGGTCGCCGTGGCGCAGGGTCAAAAACTCTGTCATATGCCCTGGCTTCGGCCGTCGCCGCTAGCGGAATGCCCGCCCTTTGAGCAAGGGACATTTCGTCGACCAGATCCCTGAGCTGCCTCTGGTGGTGTCCGACAAGGTGCAGGAGATGAGCAACACTAAGGAGGATCAAGGCATTGTCCGATATCCAAAAGGTATTTTTTTATCAGTGTTCAATTTATAACCACTTGATTCAAGGGAAAAAAATCAATACAAAAAAATGGTTTTGACGTAGAGAAATAACGTTCAAGTTCCTGCCTTTTTCAGAATAATTGAAAATTAATGGAGATCAAATTTATCCTTTCACTGAGACATGAAATATTTACAAGTAATTACAGTTTGTCGAATCTAGGAAGAGAATTGAGACATCTCATTCTCTCGCTGTTATAGAACTCTAGTGAATGCACATCTAGTGGGCGGGACCATAATGAAATTTAAGAAACTCTTCCTAGATTTGACAAGTTTTAGTACTGATATTTAAAGAGAAAGATAAACAACTTCACAAAATTTGTTATTATTGAGAAGTACAAAAGAAAATATTAATACAAAATATGTCGATGTAATTATAATAAAAAAATTGTAATAAAAATATCGTATAATCTCCTCGTGAGAAATGGCTGCTGGTGGAATTCATTAAAAAATGTTCTCGTGGCAAGAACTTGTTAAAAGTACTTGTTTTTGATGGGCAATATCGTAAAGGCTGATATTTCAGTGAAATATAAAAGCATCCGATATTTATTATGGGTACTTGATCTGATTGATATTTTCAAAATATTAAATTTCAGTTCCCTAATTTTTTATACAAAGTGATGGATTATATAATCATTATTCACTAAGGCATTTTGTTACAATTTGAACACATGTATTTTTTGTACCTTGGGAGCTGTCTAACTTGTCCAAGTCTCTGGAAAACACTTTAGCCTCTTGGGCTTATTGCGTTTATTCTCCCATCTTCTCATGACACCCATTCCATCAGTCTCGTTCCCTGTACTAGTTTGTACAGGTTCCTTGTTGGATGTTTGTCATATTCTTCTGGGCGTAATTTCATATGTTCATATATTGCCTGCCTCCTGTGATTTAGTGCCTCACATTCGCATAAGATGTGTAGAGCTGTTTCTATCCCTTCATTGCATAATCTGCAGCTGAGGTCTCCGTTGTACAGCCCTATTTTATTCAGGTGTCCTCTAAGTGGACAATGACCGGTTATTAACCCTGTAATTATTCTGAGGTGATCCCTACTATATTGAAGTAGTTTTTCAGTTCTTTTTTCGGACGGTTCCCTAATGAAGGTTCTACTGTTTTTGTTGCCAGGTACTTTTGTCCTGTACTCTGTGCTTCTTATTGGTCCATGTCCTAATCTGGTTTCGTATCAATGATTTTGGTACCCCCAGAGCTGGTTCGGGACCTATATATGAAGTTTATGATCTGCGTCTAGCACATTCATCAGCTTTATCATTAGCTGTGATTAATGAATGCCCTGGCACCCAGTACAAAGTTAATTTGTTCCTGTTTGCAAGTTCATTCAGTTCTTCATGGCATTCCCAGACCAGTTGTGATGTCACTTTCGGGTTTGTCAGAGCCCCTACTGCGCTCTTGCTGTCTGTAAAAATATTGATCCGCTCATTTCTTTGAGGGTCTCAATTTAATAAGCCTTGCACACTGCAAGATAGCATACACTTCCGCCTGAAAGATGGATTTGTAGAGTCGTAGCGGATTGAACATATGGTACATCAACTAAATCAAACTACCGAGTACATAGGTCAAATATTATTGAAAAATTTTAGTTGCGTAAAACTATAACAAAATATGAACAAATAAAATAGTTTCTTTTGAGATTATCCGATCCTTATACAAATAGCTTTCAATTTTGCATTACCCCATTTTTTGCTAACCGCTGCAGATATATTCGTCTACTGATTTCATAGTATGCCAGGCATTTCTTTTACATTAAACAGTGTGACTCACCCCCACCATGAAACCGTGAAAGGTTCACATTGCCAGTTGCTATCCACTAGAAATGCCTGACGTCACAGCCAAGCCCACCTCCCAACTTGATGCGATAACAGATGTTGGTACGAACAAGCAGTGGTCGTTGCGCTCTCGGAGAGGACAGACGTTGGCACAGTCCTCGGCCGCCTGCGTGTCACCATCGATGGCGAGTCTAGGGCGATGCGTTACGTCACAACCTTCACTACATCGAGAGAGAGGTGAGGGCACACCAATGAATACGCATTACTCAGCCACACGTAGTGGAGAGAACATGTCGCTCTCTAGCCGTTGAACGGTTATTGCTGTGACGTCACACCTCGAATAATTTGGTGGCCTCACATCGATGAAGCATTCATTACTTGGAGGATCTTCAAAGGATGCAGAAGTATGTTTGTACATAGACAAGCACATGATGAAATCCTGTACCGAGCATTCTCATACACACATACAAAAACACACACACACACACACATACACACACACACACACCCACACACAAAATCTTATATGAAAAAATTCTGAACGATCCATGCACCAGATACTTCAAGGTCACAACGCCTTGACTTCACTGCACAACGAAAAAAGCAATCAATACGTCATAGTGGTGTGGGGAGGCTTAGAACCGGCTCAAATCTTCTACTCTGTGCGCAACATCATAAATCAATCTCATCACAGCCACTCGAGACATCAGCATCAAGTCCATGACCCATCACAACTCCTTCTCATAGCAATGCAACCCTGAAATAACCCTTGACAATTTGAGTACCAATCAATCCCTCACTTGTGAACGACTATAGAACTAGTTCGGTGTGAGTTATTGGAACGACCCTACGAAAGTTCGGCAGAATAGCAGTGTGGGCATATGTCAACCAACAGCTGTCTCTTGACCTGGTTAAGTTGCCTTATCTTTCCCATTCAGTACGACTATGTGAACATTCATGTTGTGTGGAATATTTACCGGAAATATCGATTAGTATTCAGAAACCCAGAGCTAACTAATATTGTTTTTCAAGCGATATGGCTCTAATATGTAAGTAAACCTTCAGAAAGTGATGAATAGCAAGGCAGACAACGGCTGAAAATGGGAGGTGGAGAAAACTGAGAAACATACAATAACAACTATTTCAAATTAGCGAGAAATTTCGGATTTCCAATGTCGGTAGGCAATAAGCGAATGTGAAGGGAATGGTAAGTACTGATCACGGCATTTAGTCAGAGAGGATACATATATTTTTTTATATTCCAGGCGTGGTTTTCTATGGAACGGAATATTTCCATTACTATGGTGTTAAATGATTAAAATCAACTTGTAACTGAATTAAACTGTTAATATTCTCTCTATGAAGATTTTAAAATATAATGTAGTGTTCTGAAAGGTCATATAGGAGCAGTTTTGATCTAGTGCCAAATTGAAACATAACAGTCGTATAAGATCTTCAGAGAAGTCAGACCACAAGTTAGGTTTCGTTCGAATATATTAGCTGAAATTCATAAAGACCGACTACTTGTACTTCATTTCTTCTCTAATACTTTGAACGGGAAAACTAATCTAAGACTACATGATGTTTGTTTTTGAGTTTTGCAATGATTTGAATCGTATCAGTTTCTGTGAATTGTAAGGTTATATTGGGCATATCTGCAGAATTTTCAAGGCGGAGTTTTGGAATCCCATCAATGATTTTCAAGAGACATATAAAAAAGTTGATGAATATATTTGCAACTTCTCCAGGGTCTGTAATTTGTTCATTCTCTTGTGGAACTTGTATATTAACACATATTGAATTTTCCTAACTTTCAAGTGCATCGATTATTAACCAGTAGACCTTTTTTTTGTTTTCTGAATCTGTTTGAAACTGTTCAAATATGTTTTTCCGGTAATCAGCTGTCGCCTCCATACGAGTGACAACTCTCAAAAGTTGAAAAACTTGTGCGAGTTAGGGACCAACGAGGTTTTACCTTTTAACGTGATATTTCTAACACGTTGTAGAATCATTCCAGCTTCAACCCGATAAATTCTCTCGAGAAAAATATCTGGCTGAGGCGGAAATCGAATCCACGACCTTCCGACCGTGAGTCGGGTGCACTAACACCGCGGCCAATTCCACATCGACATTGGATAGATATTGTATGACATTACTGAAATGACACTTCTTTCATTCTCATCAAAATGTTCATGTTCAATGAGCCTTGGATTATATATACATTTCAATAAGTGTTGTTTTTGAAGAGCATATAGATCCTTCACTCATGAACTATAGGCTTTTAATTACTACGAGAGCCAGGTGCTGCTAGCTTTACTTTTGTTCTGGAAGTGTATCATGGAAAATGTCACATTGACGTGAGATATCAGAATATTTATAATTTTTTTATATTTGTCATTGCAGTATTTAGCGCAATTCTGCCATTGTTGTTGAAAAATAATTTTTTGTGTCTGAAAGATTTTTTCGCTGGAGCGGGATTTGACAGTGATTGATTAGTGGAGATAATTATAAGTCTTTGATCAGAAATGAGTGTATCTACAGTAGGAGATTTGAGCTGGTTCTAAGCCTACTCCGACCACTATGGCGTCATTAATGACTAGGGGTGTAGATGACCTAGATTGACTCGTGTGACCTTGAAAAATATATCTTTTGTATGTGACCTAGAAAAATTCAGCCAAACCCCCACCAAATCTCCCAACTCCCCAGAAATCCCACATTCACCCTTACCTCATTCCTGTTGTCTTGAGTTTGAAATCGTTTATTGCACATTGCACATAGTGCCATTTCTCTTAACCGTTGTAATATTATTGAACACATATTCTTGGCAACACTGTAAAATAAAAATAGATATAGTCAGTGCTTTGAGAGCAGCAGAGGAGAATGCATGTTGTCATTTTTTAACTTCTTCCTCAACCTAATTATTGAAGTGTTTCCAATAGGCTGTGGGCCCAGGTATCGTTATTTCCTGTGTATATTACTGACTTTGAGAAGTTGAAACGTTGAATTGAATAACTAGTTGTACTCAGTTTTTTTTCGCGTGCGCAGTTGTCAAAATGGCCGCAAACTATAATAGTAGTGTCCGGAAATTTGTTGGGCGAGAAAACTTCGACGAACGGTGTTATACAGTTGATGATGTGTTTGTTCTCGAAGGTTCAACAAATTGTCTGGTTGGAACAGAAACCGATACCACGCGTGTAGCTAAAGCAAGAGTAAAGTTAGTTCTAACCATATATCCATCTTTGTATGCGCATGTAAAAACTGCAGATACTTGTAAAGAAGCGTGGCAAAAAATCAGAAGTTTGTATGAAGACTACGGATTTACCAAAAAAAAAATAGGATTGTTACGAACTCATATCGTTGAGATTAGATAGTTCTGAATCAATGGAATCTTATATCAACCAAGTAATTGAAACATCGCAGATGTTAAGAAAAACTGTATTTGATATCAACGATTAGTGAATGGGTCACTCCTGTTGACTGCACCAATGATGATGGCAATCGAACATGCAGGAATCGCTATAGCTGCAGATTCGATTAAATCCAAGTGGAGTCAAAGTGACAAACAAAAGGAAAAAAGCAAGGTTATATGCTACAGATGTAAATAACCTGGAGATTTTATGTCAAAATGTCCGAACAGAGCTCCGAGAAATGATGAGAAATATGCATTCAGTGCAGCTTTTCTAAATGGTGATTACAACAAAAATGATTTTTATTTGGATTCGGGTGCAAGCAGGCATATGTCACCGAATGAAACTTGGTTTAAAAATTGCTCATCAAACACATCACTAATTATTACAGCCCATCAACAGAAACTGCCAGTTGAGTGTTCTGAGGATATCGACATTGTTACTAGAGTGAACGAGGAGAACTTCAATGTAACTGTGAATGATGTATTGTGTGTCCCGAACCTAACGACCAACCTTTTGTCAGTAAGCGAACTGATTTTTCGAGGAAACCATGTGAATTTTGATAGTAAAAGCTGTTCAATTTACAGACAGGATGATGAGCTTATAACAACTGCAGTTCTAACATATGGAGTTTACAAATTGAATTTAAAGGCAGAGTAATGCATGCTAACTTTTTGTGATGACATGGAAGTCTGGCACAGACGACTTGCACATACTAATATCCAAGATCTAAACAAAATGAAATACTGTGTGAGTGGTTTAGATTTTGAAGGTAGTACCACAATTGACAGTTCAAACTGCATAGTATGTTGCGAAGAAAAACGGGCACATCAGCCTTTCTCCACTTCAGGAACTCGAAGTAAACAGGTACTTGAAGTCATTCATGGAGACATAATATGTGGACCTATGGAGATTATTTCCATTGGTGGATCAAAATACTTTTTACTTCACGTTAATGACTATTCTCGAATGTCCTTTGTTTATTTTTTGAAAACAAAGGATGAAACATTCGAGTTCTTTAGGCAGTTCAAGAAGATGATAGGAGAGAAAGCAAGGAATAAACCTTTGAAGTTTTTTGAAGCGATCAAGGTGGTGAATTTTGTGGAAATAAGTTTGAAAGATTTCTAGCAGAAGGAGGCATTATTCATCAGAAAACGAATGCATACACTCCACAACAAAACGAACTTGCCGAAAGACTAAATCGTACACTTGTATAGGTCTGCTGTTTGACGCTGGTATGTCCAAGAGGTTTTGGGCTGAAGATTTTAACACATCGAACTACTTACGAAATCGATGCATTGCTAGTGGCCTAGACAATAAAACACCTTTTGGAATTTGGATGAGCAGAAAACCAGATATGTCAAACATACGCAATTTTGGCAGCGTTGTTATGTATGGTGCATGTACCTGAAAAAAGAGGCTGAAGTTCGATGAAAAATCTGAGAAACATATTTTGATTAGTTACTCAGAGAATATCGAAGGATATAGGATTTACGACCCAGACACAGATGACAAATCAACGAGTAGAGATGTCGTGATATATGAGTATCTGAAAACCAACAAATTTGAGTTGAATACAAGTGAATTTCCAGAAGAAGTATCAAATTAAGTAGAAAAAATTACTGTTAAACTCCTGGAATACAACCTTGAGGATACGTTTTCAGATGTTTCTCTAGAAAAAGATACCTCAGATTCAAGTGACCCTGAATATCAACCGAATTTGCCAGTGACATCTATTGGTGAGAAAGATGTACCTAGAAGAACCGGGCGACAGAGAACGAAGAGGCAGTTCGCTGATTATGTCACATATATGAGTACTGTTTTTGTGCCGAAAGCTGACAATTTCCCTGAGGAGGCTCCAACACTACAGCAGAGGCTCTTTCCAGACGTGATATTAGAAAGTGGAAGGAAGCAATGCAGCTTGAAGTTAATAGTTTAGTGCACAATAAAACCTGGCAATTGGTGGATTTGCCAGAAAACAGTGCGATAGTTCAGTGCAAGTGGGTGTGTAAAATTGAACTTGATAAGGATAATAATAAAACATATCGTGCCCGACTAGTCACTAAGGGCTTTACTCAAAAAGAGGGAGTAGATTTCCAAGAAACGTTCTCTTCTGTTGTGAGATATTCTACTCTCAAAATGTTATTAGCCTCAAGTATAAATAATGGTTTTGATATTTCACATCTAGATGTTACCACAGTTTTTTTGCATGGTGATTTAGGAGAAACCATTTTTATAACACAGCCAGAAGGTTTTATAGAGCACGGTTATGGAAACGAAGTGTCAACATCGAAAAAAGCAATTTATGGGCTGAAACAATCATCTAGAATTTGGTACAAAAAAGTTAAAAAAGTTGTAACTAACTTGAGTTATAGAAAGTCTATTTTTGAGCCTTGTGTTTTCATAAAATATCATGATAATTTAATCACAGTTATTGCCCTCTATGTTGATGATTCCTTCATTTTTTCAAATGATCAATCACAGACAGAAAGAGAATTAGCTAATGAACTTCAGTTGAAAAATTTGGGTGAGGCTAGACAAATTTTGGCTATGAACATTTGTATTGATGAAGCTGAAGAAGTTATAAATTTAGATCAGTCACATTATGTCGAATCGTTATTGTCAATATTCAACATGACTGATTGCAAAGCTGAGGAAACACCTATGGAGAAAAATTTAAATCTAAGTAAAATTGAAAAAGGTAATTTTTCAGCCCCTTATCAACAGCTGATTGGCAGCCTAATGTATCTGTCAGCAAAGATGAGACCAGACTTATGGCATCAGTTATTTGAGCCAATTCAATCACTCTTTTGATAGCACACATTGGCAGCATGCAAAAAGACTTTTAAGATATCTTAAAAAGACTAAAGACCTTTGTTTGAAATTTGAGAAAAATTCAAAACGTCTAGAAGATTTCGTAGATGCTGATTGAGGCACTAATGCCTTAGATAGAAAATCCGATACTGGATTTTGTTTCATGCTGTCAAACTCTTCAGTTTCTTGGGAAAGTAAGCTCTAAACGAAAAACGGTTGCTCTTTTCTGCACAGAAGCTGAGTATATAGCATTAGCAGAAGCTTCAAAAGAAGTCATTTATTTACAAATTTTGTTGAGTGAATTAACATGTTCTTCTGATATTGTAGTTTTACATAGCGATAATCAAAATGCACTACATCTTGCGTCAAACCGTGTTTTTCACAAAAGGTCTAAGCACATAGATGTGCGACATCATTTCATAAAGGAAAGCATTGAAAATTATAATATGAAAATTTAATATTCAGAAAGTAATGCAATGCCTGCAGATGTTCTGACGAAAGCTTTAGGGTCAATTAGGCACTATGAGTTTATGAACTTATTAGGTTTAGTTCCTAAAAATATTTTTTTTTGTATTTCAAACCAGTGTCTTGAGTTTGGAATCGTATATTGCTCATTGCACTAGTGCCATTTCTCTTAACCTTTGTAATATTATTGAAACCATATTCTTGGCAATACTGTAAGATAAAAATAAATATAGTCAGTCTTTTGAGCGCAGCAGAGAAGAGTGCATGTTGTCATTTTTTAACTTCGTCCTCAACCTAATTATTGAAGTTTCTCCAATAATTCCCCCTTACCCCATTCCCTCCCACACTTTGCCCTATCCCCGTCCCCACTTTCCTACAATACTATGATGTCTATGCAAACTAGTTTGCATAGCTCATGCACAAACACCAACACAAGCACTACACCTGCATATACAATAACCACTACGCCTCACTACACCTCACATCTACAATTCACATGTTTCAGCCACGACTGAATACCCGTACTGGTATACAAGACCTCACGCACCCTACACCCCCGCTCACAACAATATAACGTCTATGCAAAACTAGTTTGCATAGAGTACATCGTATCGAAAAGAAGTGTGAATGCCGCCCAAAAATTTGTTAGCAGAATTGAAGATGATTTGAAAAATATTTATGAAAATCATTTGCCTATTCCTCTAGATGCACAAACCCGGAGGAAGAGGAACAGTTTGTGGCATTTGCATTTTGGCATTTGTTCTGAACAATTCAATGATGGCGAAGTTGAAGTGAGGGATCATTGTCATCTCACAGGCAAAAAAAGGTCCCCTGCTGCTTGTAGCATAACACGAGTATTTTTCTTTCGAGTTATTTTACGTTTACTCCGTTAACATATATTTTCATACATCCTTTATATATTTGTATGATGAGTTGCTTGTCAGATCGATCTTCGGTATGCCTAAAAACCTTGCATCTATTAGAATGTACAGAAAAACCGTCACCGTTTTTATATCGGAAACTATTTTATTGAATGGCGTTCGCAGAGAGGTATTTGTTGAAACGAAGTATGTGGTTTTATTGTTGCATAGGCATTAATCAGTTTAATATAATTCACTTGGGGCCCGAAAGGTTAAATAATACTTTTTGATTGGCAATGGTAAAGCCAGTAGTATTCTATTGTGAGAATTAATTACATCTTATTTCAGCTGTATATTCGCGAATAACCAACCATTATTGATGCCTGTATTTTTCACTGATTTCACTTCGACTCAGTGAAAGTTCCATATTACAAGAGCAGCAGTCTGATTTTCCCCGACTACCCACGAAAAACCCTGAGAGAAAATCCCGTTGCCTTACAACTTGACGACTACCTAGTGGCTAGGTTTTTTTTTATTACTGTTTTATGATGGCCAGCCCACCATATAACTTGAGAAGCAAAGTGCCGAATCGAAGATAAATGGAAATTCCCATCCAAAAAATCATAGGAAAGAACAAGGTAACGATTTTCAAATTTCTATATCAACTCAAGGAGATGTTGCACCTACAACGTCATTGCTGGATGTGCCATATTCTGATTTTTCTCATCTGAGAGCGACTTCCTTGTCATTTTATGCGAACACCACTTCGATACCACATCCAGGGGGAAACATCACAATGAGTACAGTTGCGGATCCCCATCCGGGTTCAAATGAATGTTCAACTCTGTCCCAGAAGCAATCAACAGAAATTATAAAAGAAGAATTGAGAAATACATTACTGGCTCTTCCTGAAATTAACAAATATAGTAATTATGATCAATACGTACCCGACTGTAACAATATCAGGGATAGTAGTAATGTAAATGGGCCCGATTTCAATCGAGATTTTGCCTTCCTTTAGGTTTAGCAGGAGAACAAAAAAAATGGGTTGCCTAATAACCAAAATTCTCTGATACCAAATTATAGTCAAATGACTAACAGACCCAGAGAGAATAATTTCGAGAATCTGAAAGCCTGTAAATCTTTGCCTACCTTCAATAACGAGAGTACTTTACACCCCCTAGATTTCTTGAATTATATTGAAACATTATTAGATGTCAGTAACGTAAGTTTCAACCAATTCACTCTCTGCATAAGTAACTTGTTTGAGGGACCAGCAAAACTTTGGTTCGATGCGTTTGCGAATACTTTTGTTAATTTTCAACCATTTCGGAAAACTTTTTTGGATCAGTTTTGGGGAGCTACAAGACAATTGCAACTGGAAATAAAATTGAAGTCTGCAAGCTATAGGGAAAGTGACGGTTCTTTTGTAAATTATTTCAATAAATATTTATCAATAGTTAAATTAGTTAGACATTTACAACCCTCGTATAGTAACGAACAACTAATAGCCACAATTGCGCGTCATTTTCTTCCGCATATTTC
>WOGN01002055.1:0-17509 GCA_015342105.1 Leptinotarsa texana
TGAATGACTAAAATACGGGGAAACTTATGGATCGATAGAGACTTTGTGCAGTTTCTTCTTTCCTTACAACTTGAACACGTCGGTTTTTCATGTCCATCCAAAGTTTCGTCTCTTGAAAGAAATCCAAGCACAGTGATAAAATCAATTAGCCAGTTCTTTGTGGTATGGGGAGTGACAAATCCCAGAAAGGATCGAAGGTTACAGATGATTGTCCACAATGTATGCACTTCATCGTGGATTTCAATTGACCAATGAAATTATCTACAATCTTAGAGTTATATGTACTCAAATAAATCAGCCATGACTCTTCTGCTTTCCCGTTGTCGCTCAATTTTTCGGTAATCTAGTCTACATCAAGGCCGGTCCAGGTTTCTCAATAATTCTATTAACGTCGTCATGTCCTACTGAAAGATAACGAAGGAACTCCTGGGCGTCTTGATGCGCATGCCCCATGAATCCAGGGGCAAAACTCTGAATCTGACTTTTTAAGGAGACTGTTCACTGCTCCATCAGATGAATCTTAATGTTTAAGTTTGAAAATGTCCTTATAGGACGAAACGGCAGTAACGTTAGTTACAAATAGAAGTGGTAGAAAAAGCAAGTTTCCCCAGGTTTTTTTGCAATTTTTTTTTAAACGAACAAAAAAATCCACTTCAACACCCTGCCTTTTCGGACTGACGTTTATATAGACGTCTCTTGAATATTTAACGTATATATGTTATACGCTGTATTGAAGATATGTAAGGAGGTGAATTTGACAGAATGAGAGATATGTGACGGAATTGGCCGATACTTGATGTTGATGATGAAAATCAACAACACATGCAAATAACACTTTTTTGATTAGATTTTAACTGGACCGCTTTACTTTCAATAATTTTCTCAACGTTAATAACATTCATTAATATCAATTCCGCTACCTTTGTCTATCAATTTGCAAGGATAAAAATTGTATACATCTGACAATATTTTGTAAAGTTGTATAGTATGTGCATGCACCTTTTGGTATTATAGGTTTTTGTCTGGACCTCCATCAAGAATTATAACCACCAGTGGTTAAACCCATGCACTTTTAGTGAGTAGGTATTCGAAACACATATCGAAAATCCTGAGGATGAGTACCATCGGTAAATAAACTATGCTTTCCATTTCCGGCATAATCAACAACTCTCGAGTGTCCCCAGTGACGGATTTGGGCTTGATGCTGCCCTAGGCCTTTGTTTATCGCGTCGCCAAAATTTTAATGATTTTGATTCGATATTACTATTTTAAATTCAAAATTACTTCATGTCCTTAGACTATAATTTTTAAATATAATTAATGAAAATTATAGATACATAAGTAATGAAGATGTGAAAAAAATTATATTAATCAATTTAAAGTTTTTTTTCCTGGCTTTGGTCCAATCAAAAATACCAATTATATCATCATAATCGATTTTTCGAAATAGTTCAGCTTCAACAGATAGTAATGGAAGAGCATCAAGTCTATCTTGACCCATACTTGCACCTAAATAGGTTTTTACTCTTTACAAAGTAGAAAGAGACCTTTATCCTGAACAATTTGTAGCCGAAATACTTAGAAAAATACGTGAAGCAATATCCAATTGAGTAAACACCTCGAGAACATCTTCCATATTTGCCGAAGAATTTTCGAATTGTCAATGTAAATGATTACATTTGTTTCCTAATGTCTCTTCTAAATTGTCAGGATACTCATTGACTAGTTAAGAGGCAAGATTTTTCAATACGTTTGTATTAATTTCAGATAAAGATAAAGAAGAAATTGAAATATATCGGATATATTTTTCATGAAAAATAATTTTTATCAATTAAAAAAGTCTGACGTTTGAATGAATACCGTAATGATATTCATTAAATGCATATCTATAGAACAAACAATCAAATTGGGAAATTATTCAAATTCAGTAATATTTGAACGCTTTATAAGCATATGAATGATTTCAGTAATGAAACAAAAAGAAAAATAGATCATTCGATAAAGACTATCAACAAATTAACATCTCATTCATAGATTGAAAAGTACATAAAAAATCAAATTGTATACATTTTTTTTATGAAAATTTGAACTTATTTTCGAAGAAGACTATTTTTCCTTTGTTTTTATCTTTGAAATTTTGCTATTTCAACAATTTTGCTGCTTTATAGGCCCTGGTCTCACGGGCCTAGGTGTAAATCCATCACGGGGTGTCCAAACATACCAGCAATTATTTTATATACCAACTCAAACAGAGGTTATCAATTTACGACGCTTATCAGATAATTTTAGTGTATTAGTATTCCATATCCATTAGTATACATTAGAAGAGATGCGTATATGAATTCGAAATATATTCTTGAGATATAAAAATGGGTACTCGATGGTGATGATCATGAAGTGATCAGCTGAAGAAGCGTAACATGAAACTCTGAACATGTCTACGGCCTTCTGTGCTGTTACATTTTCTTGAAAGACAAAGAAGATATATCCTACTTCGACTGATAAGTCGAAAGCGATTTTCTGTGACAATTGCGTTACAATAGTTCGTCTGCTGCACTCCCTTATTTTTTCACTGCAACTAGTTGAAAACCAGAGCTCAAATACAACGCATTCATTGTCCAATACCAGACAGCTCTCTGGAGTTGGACCATTCCATCATTCTTCAAGAGAAGTAGGAATGTAGGCAGATAAATCGAACTTTTTATTGCTATGTTCTCCAAGTATGAAAGGCTGACGTAAATTCTGGCTACCCATCTTCCCTGCTAACATAAATTGAAAAAATATAAGCAGAAATAGTAAAAAAATCATCATCTGCAAGTCCAGTTCTGCACTATGTATATAATATTGGAGATTACTTGAACTCCCTTCAGTTGACTGAATGTCATTTATATTCAGCCATTTCAATCCTCCTTCAAGAATCACTAAAAACAAGAGGAGATACAGTGTACACCTTCCACGGTGGCGGACAGAAACCGATAGGAAAATCACAGTAACATACGTCAAATTGGTTGTTACCGACGTTCCATATCCGCATTCTGCTACGAACACAGCCTGCATTAAAATGCCAGTGGCGCACGACATTACAGGTCACCTGTTACGATTAGACTGCTGCGTTGGCTAACAATGTCAGAAGTTACAACTCAATGAGCAATTCTGTTAATGATCGGCGATGGAAATGCCTCGAATTGGGTAACAGAAAAAATGATATCAGGCTAGTTAAATACAGTTTGAATCGTTTTCCAATCAATAAGCCAGTATCGTGACATGAACGAAAAAATTACAATTTTGAAAAAAAAAATAACGAATGGAAAGACAGCAACTGGAATTTAATCCCGGTTTTCAGAAGATACTGTAATGAAGATAATTCGCTTGGATATATGAAGACAACTCTGGAAACTGATCACAGCTATTTTTTTTTTAAATATTTTCATAGATGATTCTCCCAGTTCTCATTTTTATCTTCGTTTGCGTCTTCTGACGATACACTGTTTATATAGGCGATCAAAACCAAAATCTACGAGAGAACTTGATCAGGTGAATAGGAATATCAACTTGCCGCTAAAAAAAATTTACTACTTCGAACATTTTTTGACGATATGATATCTTTTTTGTCGAGATTTTGAGAGGAAGCAATTACAAGTTGAAGTAAATCATAATGGTTATTCAAAAAAACCTTGTCAAAGTATGTCAGTTGTGAAGACAATGTGTAGCCAGCTGGCAATAGATAGACATACAGATAGATTTATTGAAAATATGAAAACTTGAGTCGGTACGATATGAATATATAAGTGTAAAACATATCAAAAGAGTGTCATATCGGTTTATCGGTTTGAAGGAGTACATGTTTGTATAACTGAGCATTAAAAAAATGTAAGACAGATATAAACTCATTTGTCTAAGATATAAAAATATTTTTGGGAAAGAAAGTTTTTGGCTTTCTACTACTCCATCTTGATACAAAAAAAAGATGGAGTAGTAGAAAGCCAAAAACCTTCTTTCCCAAAAGAGAAGAACTCTGTCAATTCAGATTTGAAAGGAGGAAATTGTGATAATTCATTCTTCAGCACTAGTCTTTCTTAAATAGTTCTGAAAAATGTTTGCATTTTGAAGAGTGAACCATTAATTACAGTTCTGTTGTAGAACAAAACTGCATATGTAAAAACCGAAGTTAGATGTTTTTTGATGATAATCAATACCACAAATGGCATGTCGTCATTCTAGATATAATCTAACGTTCTTTGAATATATTTTGGTCCGTTGACTTTGCGATCACGTGCTTGCTCCGCTTCAGATTTTCAAAACTAAACACACATGTATCAGAAAATATTGTATTGCAAACATACAATTACTTGAATACAAGTCTATTTCAGAATGAAGTTGCGGCTTAACCATGTGCAATATTTTTCTACCGAATGATAATGTAGATGTCCTCAAAGAACCAATCAATTACTAACTTCACTGTAGATTGTGGACGATAATTTACTGTAGGATTCTCAGGTATTTGACAAGTGAGGATGGAAAGGTAGAGACCTTCATGACCTCAATTCTGTGAAGAGTAATCGCCAAATGTATCTATTATATTTCTAGGTCCATTTCTCAAATGAAAAATTCTCAGTCGTCACATCTGAACGATCACTTTCCACAAGCGTTGTCAAAATGCTAGACAATGCCAACTGAATGCGGTACAAAAAAGTAACAGGCGACATTGACGTACCTACCAATCAGTTGTAAGCTTCAGCAATCGCATTATGGATGCTGCCAGAGGATAACTTCTACAGTTCAGTGGGAGAAAAGGGAACAAATATATTTCGTGGTGGGGCGAATAAGTTTCATCCGCTCCTTGCAAATAGAACAAGACAAAAATGATGACAGCTTAAATGATACACACGAGCGAAAGCAAGACACTCTATTCCAGAGAGCAAAGATGAGTGGTATAAAATTATGTCTCCAACATTCTTTTTCAAAGGAATGGGGCAAATGTCAGACGATTTTGTGGCCATTGAGTAGAATGATGGTAACTCAAAAGAGACTCAGAAGTAAATTCTGGAAAAACTGAACAATTGAAATAATTGGAAACGATTAGTAGACTCTTCACAATGTATTGATATTAGATCATCCCCTTCGTGGGATGATCTAATATCTATTTTCATTTCCTCAAAAGTTATACCAGTTTATATTAGGGAAAAACAAAATATAGTTACTTGAAAAATGATAAGGTTCATTTTTGTCGAAACTGATACCTGATCCAGGCTAGGATGTGCAGCTGTTGAATCTATCTCATCTGTCGACCATCTACTGGAATATCTACTATATAAAAATTAATGTTTGTTGGTTGGTTGTGTTGGTTGGTAAGTGATAAACTTCTACATCGCTCAACCGATCGTGATGAAACTCGACATGTATAAGTAATTTTTCATAGAGAAGGTTTTTCGGCTCTCAATTTTTTTGTAACTTGCCACTAGATAGTAGTGTAGAGTATTTTTTTTGAAAGCATTGTTCTATAACGCTGCGCACGCCTAAGTTCGTTGATTCTGATTCTGTCAAAACATCGGAACAGCAGCGATACAGCAACATAATACTAGTTATTTTATATGTATTGTTGTACTTCAGAATTGAGTTGAATAAATTGGAAATTGGTATGAAAATTTGAAGCTCCGCAGATAATCCTGGATTAATGATCTCCACGATTCCATAGATGTTGTTAGCTTTCCTCGTGATATGTCGATATCAAGATGAGATCTGAATACTATCCCAATTTCATCAAAATTCACTATTATAAGATGTCACAAGTGAGTTTACGGCGTTATTTTCTCACGATTTCTCCGTACATTATCCAGGAAATTAGTCCTATTATAAGATGTCACAAGTAAGTTTACGGCGTTATTTTCTCACGATTTCTCCGTACATTATCCAGGAAATTAGTTTTTGGAAAAAACTGTGACTTTCCAGATTCTCTATCTTTAAAGTAAAAAGTCTGAAAAGTTATACAGCAATTGAGCTCAGAATAAACTCCCAACAAAAATGTAGAGATCATGCATAGAAGTTCCTCACAGATACAAACTGAAATAAATAATAGTTTCAAGAACTAAACAAGACACATCAATAGCAAAAAAAAACTAAAAAATAAAAAAAACTGGAAACTTATTTAACATTGTGTTACACATCGATAAGAAGTTGTATGGCTTAAAGTAACTAACGAATTTTAATAATCTGAAATCAGAATAAATCTTTTAATTGACAACGATATCACAACATGTTTCGCTAGCACAGTAACTTTGTCAAGTGATTTGAATACTTGACAAGACTACTGACAAAGCTACTGTGCTAGCGAAACATGTGATATATTTTTCAAATAAAGTGTGTGGAGACCAAATCGTGAGGTACAGTTTTTGAAATCAAAATGAATCTATCTACAAAAAATTGATTTTGTTGTAGAAAAGCGTGATATGTTTGAAATTATATTTTTATTATGGCTCCAATCTGGCAAACAACTCCTAACCAAATATTTATAACAATGGATAATCAGCTCCCCACGCTTTTTCACAAAAAAATTGATTTTTATGTGAATAGATGTATTCTGATTTCAGACTTATTGAAAGTCATAATTACATCAAGTCATAGGATTCATTTATCGACGTTGAACACAATCCTAAATTAATTTCAAATTATTTTTTATTTTCCAGTTTGTGTTGCTTACGAAACGTGTATTTTTCACTTTTCAGTTTGGCTTACTATTTCCAGCCCATTTGTTTTAATATAAAATATATACGTATGTGCAGACAGTGTCGTTGTAAGGAAATTATTCAATCCTGGCGATCCTGATCAGAATAATGAGATAAGCTTATGGGATTATTGTATTCTCACCGATTCTTGATAACTGTACAAAGTTTAAAATATATCTGTCCGTTTGAAGTTAGCCGCAACCGAGTCCAAAGGAATCGGTTACAATCAAAGAAACATACAAATGGAGCTAATAAAAGCATATTGAAAAATAGTTGTCCGGAATCAACGGTTCCACATGAATATCGTATTGCATAGAAAAAAAATTCTTTCAAAATAACTTTCAAAACCGATTTCTTTCAATGCGTGGAGACTGATTAAAATATTCTGACACCTATATTTTGAAAAAATATATAGAACTATACATTACATACATTGATAATATTGCCAACTGAGAAACTGAAATGACTCCACCACACTGAAAGAAATAATAAGCACAGCTAGAACATTTCAGTGACATTGAAAAAAGATTGATAAGAATAAAAACGTGATAATCATTGAGGAATATCTTGAGGACGTTATAATTGTATAATTAATGAAAACTCCCGAAAGTTTTTCAATATAGTTTCCCTTCCATTATCTATGGTCTACACATGATATCCATGAATATTGTATTGATACAATGATCCCACTCATGAAAAAATCTGGTTGCTTGTCACTCTTTTCGAAGAAAACTCAGTTGGAAATTCAACTTTCCAATGGGAATATTTTGAACGTGAAGAAATTTCATTATCAAGGGAGTATTTACCAAAAATTTTTGTTTAAAACGTGTTAGATTGAAACCCATAAAAATCTTTCCTAGAATTTCATGGATGGAGCATTCTATATTTCAATTCTGAACTGACATTCCTCTGTTGAATCCTATTGAAAATATATACCTAGCGGTTTGAAACACTGTCGAAAACATTAATTTTTATAAATCCATTAACTTTTTTAAAAAACATCTTATTTCTCAGAATGGAATTTATTTTACAGATTCCACATATCCATTCCATACGAAACTAGCTAACTTGAACAGGCATTTGTTTGGTACTATCGATTTATAATGAAGTTGTTGATGATGTGAACCCTTCTGTAGGTAAATTCTCTTTCAGGGTTTTCATTAATCATAATGATATTTTTTGTATTCAGTATCAGTCTCTACTTTATCAAGATTCAGTTCCGTGGACAAACTGCTGTCACAAAAGTATCTTCTCTTTATATCCTTGAAAGTGTTGTTCAGCAGAAGATTTAATCATTTAATCATTTGAAATTATTTTTGGATCAAGTTTCGAGTCGCCATTCACTAATATTATAATCCCATATTTTTTCAACGAAGAATCACATTTTGAATAAGATACAGAGTGTCTCATGACAAGAAAACGTTGTTCGATACTGAAAAATTACTTTCAACATATCTTCGTGACACAATAGCAATTTTCATTTTATTTTCATCAAAAACGAAAACAATGGAAAAAATTCGCCTTTGCAGTTATTTCTGGCATATTTTCTCAACCGCTCCTATGTTCCCATACATATTTTACTGAAGTCCTTTTCTGACGAAATTTGCATGTAGAGAGCAATACATGTCATTTCATCAACAAAAACCTCACTTTGATACACCACACTTCTACTACTTACCCTGTATATTGAAGTATATTTCAGAAGATACGTTGATATTCGAAACTTTCATATGAAACATTTTCTGATAAATTCACGCCTTTATGTCAAACTTCCGATTTGACCATATGAGTTTTTACGTTAGAGTTCATCACTATTCAAAGTATTGGGGAGTAGGGGGCATAGCAGGGCTACGCCGTACAAACTGTCAAATGCGTCGTAGTTTTGGTCGTTAGTCGGCCCGTTTACCTTCGAAGGTACGCAGACATTTGTGTGATGTAAACAAAAATATCAAAACCAGTGTTTTCCTTAAAAATTTTAATGTACTTGAACAACAATCCTTTCTGTAACGTATTTATGTACTGGGGTGTGTTATAGTTTATTATGAATCAGTTTCTTTCCGTAGGTAGCCTACGGAAAAAGTAGCATAATTATATAATATTATATTGGTTGAATGATGGTTCAAACTCCATTTGAACACGATCGATGTCAATGATAGGTTCTGATCCGATGAAGCTGCTCGCAGCATCCTCCTTTGCAAGAGCACCCTCCTTTGCCTTCCAGGCCAGTATGGCCAGTCTTCTTATTGAGGAGAGTAATTTTTGGCAATCCGCTACCAATTTAGATGTTGTTCGGTAGGAGCAAAAAGCGTCCAACACCGCTTGACAGTCCGAGAATATTTTTATTGACTTGTGTATGAGGTTGGATTCTTCCAATCTCTTCGCACATAATTCAATAGCGTAAATTTTCGCTTGAAATACAGTCGCATAAGTTCCTAGGCAGGTTATTATATCTGTTCTTGGACCAGAACACGAAGGTATTTTTGATCCATATGTGAACCAACAACTATCTGCTCCTAATATTTCCTTCCGGAGGATCCAATCGTCTCTACTCGGGAAGAGTACTTTATAAGGCAGTTGCTAGTTGAGAGTTGGAGGCATGAAGTCAGTGGTCATTTCCAAAATGCTGTGACTTCCAGTGTCAACCAACAGTCTGTTGCACTCTGCATTAAATTGATTTGTGCAATTGGCAATGTGCACAAGTCTACATGCAATCCATCTAACCTCCCTCTCTCCAGAAAAATGTGGAGAGGAGGTAGATCTATATAACCGTCGGGCCTCTGATGGTCCGACGTCGTAGAAGTTACTGGCTACTAAAAGCACGATAGTACCTAAGATGTTGGCTGTCCTTCAAAAAATGTTTGTGTCAATTTTTTGCCCCCTCCTAACTGCATAAAATGTGAACAGGAAGCCAAAGAGTTTTGGGAGCGTTGAGGTTTTCCCATTGGTGGAAAGCATAGCTCCGTCCTCATCAGAAAGTCACTAATAACACTGAACAAAACGAACGGTCTCAGACAAAACCTGACAGTTGGTCTAACACGTTGAACGCATTACGTCAGGAACGTGTTGCGCTGTTTAGGATAACAGTCCTATTGAATCCATATGGAGGAGTAGGCGACGTATTGAGCTGGGTGTAACACGTCGCACGCGACGCGAAAAATGCGTCGCTAGAAAAACAGGGCTTTACGGCCCTTCTTACAAGTCACTATCATTTGAATCATCATATGCAGAGACTCAAACTGTCGGAAGACAGTGTGTGTCGCCTTTATTTGGAAAATGATGCAACACTACAGCACATACTGCAGGGCAGAGCCTGCTCCGCAGGGTACCGAATCAGGTTTTTACAGTTTGGCAGAGCCGTACTCTTACCATCTGATCTGATAGACCATACAAACTAATCGGCTTCGTTGACAAGCTGGGTTTATTTAGTCAGTGTGAATAGTGTGAGCCACAATAAACCCTTGCGGGTTCCGGTGGAGGGTCGAATAGACCCACTCACTTTGAACCTAACCGAACCTAATCTAAAATGTTTACAAACTAGATAGATTAAAACCAATGGTTTTGTCTGGCTGAGGATCAAATTTTATGACATACTTAAATAGTGAAAACCGCATATCGATAACTATAATCGTTTTTGAGTAAGAGCAAATTCAAAAATGCACATGTGCATTTTTGAAAACTTGCTCTTACTTTTTTCTTGTAAAACATTTCTCGTTTCTATGAAAACAGTATTATTATGTGATTTCTGAAAACTGATCATAGCTACTGATCCTATATACTTAGTCAAAATAATGGTTTTTGGTGCTTGAATCCAGAACAACATTCTCAAAATACCAGAACTACAACACTCTTCTTAATGCGCGATTCACCAGTCAAGTTAGCGTGTTCAGGAATCAGTTTACTGATTCCTGGTCAGTATTTATATCTAACGCCACTCTCCAAAACAAATCAATGATTTCGGGTAGAAATTAACGAGAAATTTTCCGCTCATTTTGACAGAGCGATCCACATGGAAATGAACAGTTTTTTTTTATTTGTCGCTATTCATTGTTCCCATGCCATACTTTCTTTTTCATGTGTCATATACTGCACAATTTCGGACAGTTCTTCAAGGCGTCTTGAGTGACAGTAGATTTTTCTAGTCTCCGAAATCAGATACGTACTATGTGTTCTTTGAAACTTCCGTCAATGGCTTCCACAGTCTGACCAATATATTCCTTCTGACGGTCCTCACAGTTCATTTCATATATCTCCGACTTCCACCACATCTTGTTTTTACAATTACAATAAACTTTGAATGCATGTCTTTTTGAAAAATCGAAGATTGAGGAACAATATCTCCCAATTTACGTTTCCAAAGTATCTACTATATGTTGTTTCGTTAACCAGCTGTCCCGTCCAGAAACCTGTGCGAGCTGAGGGTTACCAAAATCTTTCCTTTCAACGCGCGATTCTCACAACATTCAAAGAATACAGTAACTTTGGTTACTTCAAATAAGAATTTTGTTTCCAAATTTCTATGATGACTTAATATTCGAGGATCTCTTGTTAAGGGTTGAAACAAATTCTTAGATTTTTTTGAGTCGAAAAAATCGCTAATACATCGTTTACATATCGGACCGTCGAAAATAATTTAACTGCTCTTCTGCTTCTAGCACATATGTTAAGTCAAATAAATTGAAGATCATAATATCCTGATAAATATTTTGAGAAAAGTGTTATCACAGTTCTGGTGTGTAGAAAACATGAAGTTAAAATCTTACAGATCTCACAAATTTCCGAAGTATGTGCCTCGTTGTGGGACGGTGAATTTATTACAGTCACCCAGTATACCCGTCAGATGATTTAGATGTGGTATGCTTTCCCATGCTCACCAAGAGATGGTTTATATGGAATGCGTAACTTGAGCGGGATGCTGCGTCCGTGTTCATCTGAAGGCATGACAAAGCAATCATAAATATCGGCACAATACGCAGTGGTCCGAACGATAAATATTGGACGAATGCGGAAAGGGAAGTTAGATGAACAGCGTTCCACAATATGGATTCGTTATCTTTGTAATGTATGAAAAAGTCTGCTCCATTATGTCGACGGTATTCATGAAAGGTCACCCGGAAGTCAATGAACAAAATTAACAGAAGTAACAAAAAAAATTGATTCTTCAAGTGAATACAGGGTATTTCAAATTCGATCCTCACCATTGGGATTTCGGAAACTAATATGAAGATGGTTGAATTGGGGCAAAATTGCACATTTACCTGACTAACAATATGCCGTTGAGAAAGTTCTGAAATTCCCAGTATGTCCGGAAATATCCGAAAGAAACAGAATTTTCGGAAAATGGATTTTATTTTTTGCTGGCTTTATTTTTCGAAGGATTCGAAAATAAATTACACTACCACATAGCCACTTTTTTCTTGCTAAATAATGATGTTTTCAGATAGGCTATCCGACGTTTCGTCTTCCGGCCACCGTCAGCAATTTTATTTTTTCTTATCTTTTCTTTGAATAGAACCAGATTTTATATACAGATACAGTATATCCATATTTGGCAAATATAAAATACAAATCATGAAATTATAAAACAACAAAAATTGAGTGGCGTCCCGGAGCGACTTCATTGATTCCAGTTGCTCATTTACTTTTTCAGCTGCAGGAAAACCCGAAAAAACCTTCAGCACCACATCATCTGAAGATCTTGATCTGCCAATATCCTCTCTCTCATAAAACAAAGTATAGGGTGTCTAATAAGTTATCATTAATATTAATAGGCTTTGACTTTGCTGTACCTAAATTTGACTTTCATTTTGTTACACTCAATGACATTTTGTTTTTGTACGATATATTGAATTTTTGCCACAAAATGGCTTTCACGAATAAAGAAAAAAAAGATATGACACAAATTTATTACATATACGATAGAAACAGTGTTAGGACATCGAAAATGTATATAAACGTGTATCCCAAAAGACGACAACCAATTCTTACTTTGTTAAAGCTATTGGATCAAAATCTCACCAAGTTCGGTTCATTTGAAAAGCCGAGGAAAAAATACGGAGACAGAATGGACCACAACAGTGTGTGATAAGTGACAGTGTGTGGTAAGTTAGACAGTGTCTAAAAATTAATAATTTGCAGATAAACATTCACCCAAAAAATCTACACGTCAAATTTCCCCCAGAAATGAACATTTGTCGTACAAGTGCTTGGAAACATCTCAAAAAAAGTAGTTTAATATGTTACAAAATACATATATATTAAAAATTGCATCCAAGAGATCCCGAATTTTGTAATTGGCTGATAAGAAGACCTGATTCTCCTATTTTCCTGGAAAATTAAATTTGGACAGATGAAAGCACTTTTACGAATTGTGGGATATCCATTCGAAATAACGAATACATTTGGAGCATAAACAAACCAGGGAAGTTCCTAGAAATTCGACCTCAAGTGCGATTTAGTATCAATGTGTGGGCAGGATAGAATTTTGGGTCTTTATTTATTTGACGGAATTCTGAATGGAGAAACCTATCACCAGTTTTTAATATCTATTTTCGAAAATTATTTGGATGATCTATCTTTGGTTAACTACAGCAACATCTGATTCAACATAATGGTGCTCCACCGCACACTACCAGACGGGTATCTAATCTGAAAGGTTTGGTGATGAATAGATAAGGAATAATGGGGCGGTGTTGTGGCCGGCACGGTTTCCAGACTTGAGTGTTACAGCTATAGTCTTATGGGGTACACTGAAAAATAAAGTTTATGATCAAAGGGAATATCAAAATATTGAGGACCTTCAACAGAGCATTGGTAGAGAGTTCGGAAGATTGAGGAGGAGGGAAATTATTTGTTCAGTGATTAATATTCGAAGAAGGGCACAGTTGTGTCATCATGAACAAGGTCTGTATTTTGAGCATTCTGTGATTTACTTTGGCTTAATATTTTACTTAATTTTTGTTATTTTTTCAAAGTTCTATTTTCATTGAGAAGGACACAATATCTAATTCATCTCATCATACCTCATTTATCACATTTTGATTGTTGATTCTGTCTCCGTATTTTTTCAAGGGCTTTTCAAACGAACTAAACTCGGTGAGATTTTGATCCAATGACTTGAACATAGTTCGATATGGTTGTCGTCTTTCAGAATACAAGTTTGAATACATTTCCGTTGTTCTAACATTGTTTTTATTGTATTTGTAATGAATTTGTAACATATCTCTTTTTATTCATTCGTGAAAGCCATTTTCGCCAAAAATTCAACTTGCACAATAACAAAATGTTATTGAGTGTAACAAATTGGAAGTCAAATTTGGAAACTTTAAAGTCAAAGCCTATTATGATAGGATTTTTTTTCTCTATATGTCCAGTTATTCGAAAAAGAATGATAACTTATGAAAGGCAAAATCTGCTTCTATTCAAAACAGAAAAAATCCAATGTAGCGCCCATAAGAAAAAAATACAGTTGCCGGAAGACGAAACGTCGGATAGCGGATCTGAAAACACCTTTATGTAGAAGGAAAAAAGTGGCAGCGGGGAAGTGCAATTTATTTTCAAATCCGTCGAAAACTGAAGTCAGAAAAAAATAAAAACCATTTTCCGAAATCTCTGCAAATTCTCCATTGAAAAATTTGAAATTTTGCTATGACCTAATAATAGCAATAATAAAAATAGTTCTCTTTATTTCACAAACATGTTAACAATATTCAATAATAATAATCAACGTCTTCATTATTTCCACTTATTACACACTTTCATGATATTTTCATCTAAATTCAGTATAAATGAAAGGCGGAGTTTACTTTTTGTAGAGACGGGTCTCTTAAAAATTGAACTTTCAAATACACGTGTCAACCAGAACAGAGAAAACCGTGTCAACAAGTACAAACTTGTTATTATATATTTTATAGTAACTACAGGATTCATAATGTTATTAGGTTCTAATTCTATTTAAACAGCTTTGAGATTCCTTTTTCATACATTCAGAGAGTTACTTGTTTCAATCTCCATTGCAGAGCTATGGAAAAATTTCACACACATATATTGTGTGGATTCTCCCGTTACCGACTGTATGTTTATTTGTTAAGTAAAATCTATTAGACGAGTGGAATACACATGTGCAGGTTCTTCAAGAACCTGCACATGTGCAGAAAAACACACAAATGCAGAAATGTCAAAGATGAAATACCATCTGACTATAAAACTTCTTTAAAATGCAATACTATATCATTTGTGAAATCTCCTCATTCGCTACATTATTTTGACAAAAATAGCTCATGCTATAATATCCTGCATCATGAACTAGTTTCACCTGGAAATTGTTTTGGAAGGGACATACTGAAAAAATTAGAAAAACTGATATTCTTTTCAATAATCTGTTTTGTTCTGGTTAATTTTCCTCCAGATGCACTTGGGATACTAACTGTTTATATGCTTTGAAATTATTGAATAAAATATTTGTAAGAGAAGTTTGATGAAAGAATTATATCCAGGAGATTTCATTCTCAAAACGATGATACTAACAGATTTACCCCATGCACTCTTTCCATTTTCATTGATTTTCAAATCTTTTAGATTTTTACAACTTGATGTTGCTCTCAAACTATCTTCATCTCTCTCAAAATGCGCCCGCGTTCAATATGATCACCATTATTTGAGACATTACTTGTTTCTTTTTGATTGTTAACTTCAATATTTTAGATTTCTGTCAATTGTTCTCAAATGAGTTTACACTACTCTGATTGATGTTTTTAATGATTTCAATATCACATTCGTAGTGATTCACATTGAATTTGAATCGATGAAGATTAAATCCATTTGGAAAACCGTTCTCAGGAAGTTTATTTTACATAAATGCCGTTCTTCCCATGAAAGAGTTCTCAAACAATGATGTTCGAGGTGTACTGAGTTGAGCACAGTCACAGCCACAGTCCATCGCAGATTTCTGATATGTACCGCACTTGGTGGAATCAAATGTGCCAAGTCACTTGAACACTTCCCGTGAAAGTATATATAAGAGAGAGACCTTTCTCCAACCTTTCTTTGATGTTCCAGACTATCAAGGTTGCAAGTGATGTTCTCGTCTTCAATCAGGCGAATGGCTCCATACATGAGAACAACACTCCAAAGAAGGTCTGATCTGAGACTCATAAAGCATCAGGACCAGACGCCTTGTGGTAGTGTCCGACCGAAAGTTCGGTTTCGGTCGAGTTTCGACAAAAAAACGTGTTTCGGTTCAGTTTCGGTTTCGGCGGAAAACCTGCCGAAACTACGACCAAAACCGAAACCGCATTCGGGAGTTCCCGCACTGTGATCGGTCATGTTCGGCGCGTTGAATTTCACACAAGCGACGCAGAAATGTTGCCGCGTCCACGTGCCCAATCATGTCGTGACTTACTTTGTCATTAACTTTGTTTGTTACATAAATATTAAGTACCTATTGAGATATTAGTTAACAACTTAAATTAGTAATTTTATGTTTCATACTTTTGAAAAACCATCAATAATATTCAAACAAAGGATCTACACTTACTCAAATAAACACCTCACCTATTTTAAGTATTTTTAAGGTGCAATTAATATTTTTTCTTGAACAAGGGTTTGTTATGTTGATTATCAATAAGTCTAAGACTGCAAAACGTTGTGATTTGAAGATGAAAAATAGAGACTGACCGATTATAATAAAGTTTTCTTTATTTTTCCCTCAAAAGGAAGTTTCGGTTTCGGCCGAAGCTGATATCGTTGTCGAAATTCGGTTTCGGTCGTAAAAACCAGTTTTGGTCGGACACAACTTTGTTGATATTGAGCTGGTTCAAAATTCGCCTGACTAGACGTCTTTCAATGTTGATCTCTTCCAACTGATCCATAATTTTCCATTTTCGATATTTTGTCCCATTGTATTTTCATTCATTTCATATTGTTTCGAATTTATCGATAGGTTTTTGAAAAATATTTTATATTGGAAATTACTCTAATTTTCATATATCTCACTTGGCTAAGGGCCTTCAATATAAATCTCATAATTATTTTGCAAGCAATACCTTGAGCATTGAAAAAATAATGTAGAACCCAGAGTGTAACCATACATTTTCATCGAAAATGGTCTCAGTCATCATTTCAATGTCCACTTTTTGAAAAAATACACTAAATTTTGTGATAAATGAAGTTGTTTCTTCTAGCGTTTCATCGAGACGAAAATCAAGGCTGCGGACTGGATGAATGGGCAATAAACTACATCATCCAAGACAACCAATTTGATATTTCCTAGAATATCTACGAAACACAAAAGTCGCATTTCGCATTCTCGTCACACACCGTGAGATCGAAACGTTCTTCAAAATCTTCGTCTACCATTGTTCTTCAATCGGGCGTATCGATCCATCAGCCATAAATCTGAGGTGGCTAATTAAAGGTGGACATGTGTAATGTGGCAATCAGTCTGCCATTCGTCACTTGTTTCACGAAGCAGAGCGGTATTGAGGTTTTTATGGCGACACAAAGTGGTCCGTAGTGACGATGATTTTCTGTGAGCAAACATGATATTTAAACTGAAAAACATGAAATGAATTGCATGTAAAGCATGTGATGATGTGCACCGGAATGAATACTGCATTTGCAAAAAATTATTCATATTGTTACGATATTTACTTGGGGTTCGTTTTTAAAAACAACAACACTAATAATACTTATAAATAGACAACTTTTATTCACTTAATACACAACTACTGCACTGATTATAATTCACTTAGAATACTCGCTTGCTAATCTTACTACTCTCTTACTAATAA
>WOGN01002056.1:0-17508 GCA_015342105.1 Leptinotarsa texana
TGCTCGGCAACACTTCTCGCAGAAAACGGAGGAGACTTACTAAGCCTGAAACGGTACGGTGGGTGGAAGTCGGCTGCAGTGGCTGAAGGATATATTGAGGAATCAATAGCTAATAAGAAGAGAATCGCCGAGTTAGTGGAAAAATGTAATTTACCCAATGAAGCTTCAAATATAACTTCTTCTGCAAGTCAAAATGTTGTCTTAGAAAACGTCCATGTTGAAGATAATTCATTGGAAAAAGGAAATGAATGCGTTCAAAATACGAAGATTGTAACACATAAGTGAATTTACCTGGTCCAAATGTTAAAAATCTGTTTAAAACCTGTTTATCCGTTAATCAGCTATCGCCCACATACAAACGACAACTCTCAGAAGTTGAGTAACTTGTGCGAGCTAAGGACTAACAAGGTCTTACTTTTCAACGTGTGATTCCTAACACGGTTGCAGAATCATCCCAGCTTCAACCAGATAAATGCTCTCGAGAAAAATATCTGGTCAAGGCAGGAATAGAACCCAGGATCTTCCGATCCTGAGTCGGGCGCACTACCACCGCGGCCAATTCCGCTGCCAGTTCCATTAATACAGGAAATGCTGGAATACACATGGTTTGTCATAATTGTACAATTAATTATAATTTCAAATAATTTTCAAGTGTTTTTCCAATATTCAATTTCCTACTTCTAGTTGATAATTGAGTTAACAAAAGTTTCTGTGAATATCTCTAAAATTATGGAATTGTTCTCATTTTTTACCTAGGTGTTTTTCTATTATCATTATTTACCTAGGGTGAGAAATAATAATTCCCGTTAGGGGAATGGAGTAAATATAGCAATTTCTCAGGTTTGTAGTGAAAAATAGTAATTTTTATATTGGATGCGCTAGGTTTGAAGAAAATTTTTTATCGACGATTTTCCATCACTTACTGGCGCTGTTAAAATTTACAGACCGCCGAGCCGTAACGAAAGAGGGCGTTAATTCCGATGGCATGTAGTCATGAAAGGTTGGTTATTTGAATGTAACTACTAGTATAATTGAGAATTGAACTTCCATACAGGTGAGATGTTAAATATCTATTTTATCTCCAAATCAGATCATATGTTGTAGGTGTTCGAAGTGAAGATGCGATCTGTAGCTGACGAGAATAATTGGGAGAGATAATTTGCATAAAGTTCTGCTGAATGCAACCCAAAGTCCATCAAAGTATTTGCCAGGAAAATAGGAAAACTAAGACAATTGAATGTTCAAATTTCCTTTCGGAATATTCTTTTTCTTGCTACGAATACTGCTAACGTAGCAGCGTGATGAGTAGTAGGGTTTTAAAAAATTTACAGTTTCGTTAACACTAGCTGTCAGATCAGATACCAATAAATGAAGATCTTTATTTACGTATTCATTCAGGTGTTCTTTGTATAAAAATGATGTAGCAGCTCAACGTAAACTTTTCTTTGAGTTTTAAGAATTTCTGACCCTGTTAATGAATTCATTTCTCTCTATTTAACACTCATATTGAGTTTCTAACAGAAGATGTTTATTACAGAAACCAATGAAAATATTGTTTTTAGTTTCGAAGATAATGGGGAAATCAAAATAGATATCTGATTTTCCTGGTATCTTCTATTTTTACGAATTGCATGAAAAATATTTTTCAGGAACTCCATTTAAGCTTCAAGTTGAGAAAGATGAGTTCTTTCATAAGATGAAGTCAACACATGTTCTTTTTTTATTATAACATCGATTCATATTTTCCTTTATATTTTGCAATGGTTTTAAGGTGTAGTTTTTCATTGACTAGAGATCTTAGCCAATAGGGGGAAGAACAAAAAGACCAAGATTCTGTTAAACTACTGGATGTTGTACGACGTGGAACAACCTCACATTTCAGGTATTTGGTGAAATGTCAATAACTTTGATGAGATACACTTACATATTGCTTACATGAATATTACGGATCAAAAAATTTGCTAACAATTTTTAGGTCCGTATTTGAAATTCTGACACTCTGTGTTGGACACTCTGTGTTGTATGAACATATTTTGTTTGCTAATTGAAAGTTCGCGTAAAAATGTTTAGTTTAAACTGATTTTCAAAATCTCTGCGAAGAAAGATATAGCCAAAAATAAAATTTGAAATTTTCGAGTTTTTGCCGTATATCTTCTTGTCCAAAGAGCTACAGTAGATTTTTTGTTACAAACTATAACACAATTTACGGAATATTTTTTACCATTTCATGATTTTATGGGTCTACGTCTGATATGATTTCACTTGTAATAATTAGGCATTTTTGGAAATAACCACCTTAAAAATAACTAAATTAAAATCTATTTTTCATCTGATGAAATTGTTCAGTTATATATTTTTTGAACAGAATTCTAGTAAACTTATATATACATCAACCTCTTACAGATATTCAGTGTGTTTGAACATTTAAAATAAAAAAATACCAGTTTAATTGAGTTTCCAAACATTTTACATTCACCATCTCAACTTTATTCAAATTTCTGTCTGAATATAATCATATTTGTCAGAATTTGAAACAAAATACTAGTTTATCCTGTGAAACAAAACTTGCCGCTCTGCTTGTTGCTAAACTAATATTTGTTTATTCAAAGTCGTTTATGTCTCTGTTATTTCGAATGGAAGAATTACACAATATTCATATTCATTGAGAGTAGAGATTTCAAGTTCAGCTAAACTAATATATACCTACACCAGCTTATTGTTACGATACTTCCGGAAACACCAAAAGCTATATATTGATACTAATGAAACTCGATGCGGTTATAAATTTTCTTGTATGTCTACTAGAAAAGTTTATTTATTTTTCCCTTGCATTCGTTACAGAAAATTGGCCAACCAAATAATTTTTTTAAAGGTCCTAAATTCTAACCATACTTCAGTATCATATTTTGTTTTCGCTTTTCTTTAATATATGTACTTGTCCGGTCCGAAACTAAAACACTTTGTTCATGCCTACATTATATAAAATATACAGTTATGAACACTTAAATGTTTGGCTAAAGCTGCTAACCAAAACTTCACAAAATCCACAATTCTACCACTAACACAAGCGGATGGTTCAATTGCAACAGCAGCCATAGTAAAAGGAAAAATTATTCCAGAATCTATTATTCCATAGTAAAATGAAATCTATTATTCACAGAAACTCCACTCCATAGTGGATTTTCTGTGAATAATAGATTCATCCACCCCATAGTGGATTTTCTGTGAAAGGCACCACCCACTATTCCCACATTGAAATCCACAATGCCGGAAATTAATTTTCGACTACGTCTAGTCAGGCGAATTTTGAGACAGCTCAATATCAAGAAGGTTCTGATGAAGTGTCCGCCATCGTATTTAAAAAGTGCGCAAATGAACTCGCACCAATATTTTGCAGACTTTTCAACATGTGTTACTAGATAGGGGGTTTTCTTCTTGTTGGAAGATTGCTCGCGTTAAGCCTATTCCCAAACAGGGCAAATAAATTCTTCCAAATAGGTAACTATAGACCAGTCGCTTTGCTGTCAGTGACATAAAAAATCATGGAGAAAGCCGCCAACCACCATATCCTAAAGTATTTGGAAGGCTTCAATACATTGAGCGATCATCAATATGGCTTTGGAAGACGAAGATCAACAGGCAACCTTCCATCGTATGTCACCCATATTTAGAACAAGGCAATCGAGAAAGATGGAAAGTCGAGAGCTGTTGCACTTAATATTTCTAAGGCCTTTGACCATGTGTAGCAGGAGAGTTTGTTGGCCAAACTTCAATGATGTGCTTGTGTATGGCAATCCAGCTTCCTGACAGAACGTTCCCTGCAAGTGACCGTCGATGGATATCTCTCAATATTTTTTCCATCAACGCTGGTGTTCTCAGAGATCCATATTGACTTCAACCCTCTTCTTATTGTATATCAACGACTTATTGGAAAAACCAAGAATCCAATACATTGCTGTACTGACGACAGCACACTTATCTTCGTCATTACATTTGGATTCCAGGACATCGGTTACGGATGCACATTTTCACCGGCAGCAGGAGGTTGCATATCTTAATGAGGATCTAAAAGTACTTTCGAATTGGGGAGAAAGTAACCAGGTTCAATTCAATGCTACAAAAACCCAGGCATCGGTTTTCTTCAAAAAGATAAATGTTTCCGAATCGGATATAACAATTACGCTTTCTGCTTCCATAAGTTTGTTGGGGACACCAATGAATACCAATATGTCTTAGCACAATCATGTCGCTGAAACTGCAAATGCTGTACATACCTCAACAACTTTTGATGCTTCATAAAGCTCAGATCAGACCTTCTTTGGTTTATTGTTCTGGTGAAGTTGCTGGATTCCATCCAGAAAAGGGCCATCCGCCTGATTTGAGACGCGAACACCACGTGCAACCTTGATAGCCTGGAACATCGAAAAAAAGGTTGGAGATTTGTTTCTCTTCGATAGAGGGGAGGTGTTTTTCTTCGGGAGATGTTCAAGTGACTTAGCACATTTGATTCCACTAAGAGCGGTACATTTCAGAAATACGCAACGGACTATGGCTGCTCATTGGTTTGAGGTTCAACTCGGTACACCTCGAACTTCACAGCTTGAGAACTCTTTCATTCGGAGAACTGCGTTTATGTGGAATAAACTTCCTAAGAACATTTTTACAAATATATTTATTCTCCAGCGATTCAAATCCAATGTGTGTCACATAGGTACCACTCTTAGATCGCCTTAAGGATTTTCTAATTGAACGTCGAAGTCCTGCCTCATTCATCATACTCTCCAGATCTCTTTCCAAGCAATTAACACCTTTTCGAATATTTCGATAACTTTCTCACCGTTTGAACCTTCGCCAATCAGGAGCATGTAGAAACGGCCTTCGTCGACTTCATCGAATCCCAAGCACCACATTTTTGTGCTGATGTAATTATTCGATCTGTGTTATGTTGGCAAATTCACAGTGATTTAAATTCCCGCTTGTTTCGATTAAATTCATGAAGTATTACTGTGTGAAGTATATTTATAAAAACGGACAAAACTTTTGAAAGAACTTAATATCTTCAAAATGAATTCTAGCAAAATTATTCTGCTATTCTGTGGTATTAGTTCAGATGTTCAGTAAACGTTGCAAACATTTAGAAATCGAACCGAATGGAAATCTGAGGTTAATAAAACATGTTCTACTGCGGTTTGAACTAAGATGAACCATATCCTTTCCGGTACTCGGTCTTTTCAATCTCATTTCTAATTTCAGTTCATCTGAAATTATTAAAATTTTAGGATGATATAGGAAGGTTCCTCCAATATCCTTTTTTCACAGTAACTATATGACTCAGAGTCAATAAAAAATGAAAGATATGGAAATTAAATAAATAACATTTTATTGGCAATAATTTATACATACATATATTTTTAAATAAATACATTCAATTATCTACAACATATTCATGGAGGTAATTAGAGAATAGATACTATTGTTACAGTATTGCTGATAGCGTAGGTACATATTGAAAAAAAAAAACAATAAACTTGAAACTGAATTGAGTTAATCATTACACACTTCACAGTGGATGAATGATACATTTATCAAATAAAATTTATGGAAAAAATTGTTTAAGGTGCACTTTATTTAAATATTGCCTACTCGGTTTCTCTTACTATGAAATGTGTACAATTTTCAAGATTACTTCAATTTATTTAGGTTTATCACTCAGTTACAGTTACAATACATCAACAGTATTTTTTTAAAAACAGTAATTGTTCAATTGTTGGATAGTTTTCAGTGGAACATGTACAAATATTGCAGTTTCATCGAGAATGATTCTCTGAGCTCTATGAAATATAAAAAGCCGCCTTTATGCATTGCTTGGTGAGAATCATCATCAATAATTCGAAATTTCAAATGTCTATCAACTATAAATCAGTGGATTACGAGATAATGGTCGGTTAATGGCCTTCTACGTCACCGCGTCTGAGTTGTATAGACTTTTCAGACATTGATATGGTTATTTGAAATAGACATGACTTCACTTTTTGAGACAATGCTGAGAAAATATGAGAAATGTTTATGAATAATATTTTGACATATCAAAGACACATTGAAAAGCTTTTCAATTCTTAGTATCAAGAGATTTTCTGCAGTATAGAAAGTATTTACAATTTTCAATGACGTGCCTCATGAATCCCTTGCTCTGTGTTGAAAATATTGTTTACCGTAACTCTCGAAACTGTCCTCCGGAATCATTGCATCCGGAATTCTCGCATCTGCTTCCACAAAGGAAAATACATAAAAAACCGAGTGGTTATAAGTAGGTCGTGCTACTTCACAAGAAGAAACAATCCTTTAAGACAAGTTCTTGAGAATATTTTGCAATTCCTAGTTGGAATTCTGAATGTTACCTCAGAAAATGCCTTAAAGATTTCGTTAACGAAACAAGAATGCTGGTAAATACGGTGCAAGTCTAAAGTGCATGTGTACTGCTTATTATATAAAAATATGCATTTGAAAATCCTAGAATGATGTAACTTTTATCAGATATATCTAATAGTATTTCGATATTAGATAAGAATTATTTTTCAGAATGAGAATGAATCACTAACGGTAAGGTATACAAAACTCACAGTGATGAAGATTTTTGATTCCAGAATGTATACTTTTACATTATTTCTGAAAGATAAGCTCTACAATAAAAATTGTTGTGAAATTACACTATAAGAACATGTAAACGTGCAAGACAGCTACCTAATTTGTTCAACAGTTATTTATGTTATTACATGGTGAGTGATGATTTGTTATTGTTCCATACCATGCAATCATTCGCAAAACACTGAATTTTTCTGAATGAAACTTGTTATTATGGATTTATAGCCTTCTTGAATTCCCACCATAAAATTACTCATGTCACTAACTCGGCAGACAGACGAAAAATAACTTTTAGAAATGAATTACAATAATTGAAAACAAAAAAGTATTTCGTAGTGTAATTTGTGACTCAGATTGACTGTGGATAGATGATACTAAAGATTTGGGACATAAATGACGGAGCCTTGGGAAAAAACGTTTGTTTGTTTGTCGGATTTGAGATAATGGTGGCATTAAACCTACTTCAGACTAAACTTTGGATCGCATATTCGTTTCAGAGGAAGAAACTTTTAGATCACCTAAATAATGAATCATCATTATTTAGGTGATCATGAAGTTTTCATGGCCAGAGGAGGAAACGTTTAGGTCCAGGAGCGAGGAGGAGTCCAGGAGGAGTCCAGGAGCGAGAACTTCTCACCAATCTCGCCGAGAAGTGTTAATAAATATCGTCACCTTTTATTATCGTGAACTGTGGAGAAGAAGTACAATTTCAAACATGTACATATTTTCTATTCGGAATGTATAGAAAATCATGCCATATGTGAACGAGAACTATCAGTGTGGTCATAATTGTCGAAAGACCAACCGAAGTTCATATTGCACAAGAGTTCAATTTCAGTGCGTTCATTAAATCTTAGATTCAAAACAACGTAAGAAAACTATGAAAAAGAAAGGCATCACTGCAACGATGACGTTGAGCTATTCATATTCTGGCTCAGTTGTAATTAAGTTGGGTGAAGACAGATCTGCAATGGGTGGATTCAAAAAATGTCTACTACAACTTAAAACGGACATAGATGATCAGGATGGGAATGAGCTGAATACATGGATGACCCGCCAATAGACGCTGATGAACCAAACTACTAGGAAAAATATGTTGTTGTCTAGAAATTCACTTTTAATAATGATTATTCTGTAAGAATTTCTATTTTTCTCATAATAGTCATAACAGTTGTTTTTTTCAATAAATTCACAACCCAAATTTTACTAGCTTCTCCATGGCAAACTTTATTTTTCCGTTTTCACAAAATACATGCAAATGGACATGAACATTTTTCCCCTGAACCCATCAAATAAAAACAATTGACTGTTGTAACTCACAGAAGTTTGAAGTCACGTGGATAAATAAGATCGCTAATGGTAAATATTCCAGTTTGACGAATGAAACACTTTTCCACATAATTCCATTCAATTTGAAAAGGAGCTTGAAAATAAAAGTGACTCCAGAAAAACTGAATTGATTTAATAATAGTTAGGCATTTTTAGATATCATTGCATGATTTTCACTAAGAATGTTACTTAATATAAGTAACTTCTTGACAAACATATAATTTACTGTACAGACATGATGGCAAATATTAATTTACAACAATCAGTTAAGATAAAACTTTTGTGTTGGTTAAACAATGACAATTTTTGTAGCGATGAAGTTGAAGTTCGGAAAGATTTCCTCTGTTACTGCCCCTTGGAGTTGCTTTCTTCTATATACACATTTCCTTTGGGTAGCGTGCCAATCTTCTGTCCATCTTTTCGATCTGAAAAATATAAAAACAAAATTGAACTTTTTTCTTAGCCTGTATCTTTCAAATATTTTTTCATTGAAAGGTATTCATTATTTCCAGATAAATGTTCTCTACAAAATGTTCTCTCAACTTTTTACACAATTTCTATTTTTGACATGTGTCAAATTGACATTAATGGTTCCATTCAAATATCTGAATATTCTCTTTGCGGTATTCCAATTATTTTTGTATCTACTCAAAGCACAAACTGTATGACAAATATCAGATATGAGATGAATAATAATGAACCAACTCCTCTCTGGTAGGGTATATCTTTCAATAATTTCTGGTTTGGATCTGAAAGCATTGAAACAGGATTTCAATTTTCCACCCCAAAACGAGTCTAAATTGTTTTCAGGTGCGTACTTTGATCGGTAGAAGTTGTTCCTTGCAATCGATCACGTAATGAAAATCTTACTTCGTTAAGGTCTTTATTTTAAAATATTCTAAAAATTGATCACCGTAGTTATCAAATTTGTTGAAGGAAGAACTGATTGTCAAAAGGCATAGATTACGTTATACTATCATTATGTTAGTATAGTAGTATATATAGTATATAAATAGATTGGAAGAAATGGGCCCATTCACTGGCTAGCACGACCCCCAGACTTCACGCCTCTAGATTTCAATCTATGGAGATATGTTAAAGGAGAGGTCTATCGAGAGAAATCAACGACATCAGAAGACAAAAAGAATTAGATTAGAAAAGTTTTTCGGTCTATTCAAGATCAATTTTAATTGAAGTTCGAATATAAATTGTTGATAGACTACATTTATGCATAGCTCAGAATGGACGATTGTTCTAACATATTTTGTCAATTTTGTCATTTTCTTACTTGGTTTGTCTAGCACTGAATGAAAAAATATCATTGCTTCTATTTAATCATTTTTTTATACTTTCCTCAAGAATAAGATAAATTTCTGATGAAAATAAATTAGGCAATCCCTACATTTTCTGAAAGGAATGAATCTATGTACAGGGTGTTCCATTTGAAAAAAAAATGAGAAAAAGTGATCCCGAGTTTTGTTTACCCCTGTATAAAAATAGAACCGTTCCGTTAACTTATGAAGACGAAATGAAAGTGAAAAATATTCTCAAGGCTAGTTGGTGGAAACAATTCCTCATTCTATTTGATCGAATAGGAGAAATTTCACTACAACTTCTCAACCACACGGTATAAACCCAAACAACCTAATAGTTTTAAGAAGAACTCTGCCAAAAAATTCAACCAATAAAAAAAGTTTGGATGTCACACATTTATTGGCAACTCTGTATATTAATAATGATCATAGGAACAAAGCTTTCATTAATTTTCATTAATCTGTACAACTTTTTTTCGAAACAATTTTTTGTATCTTTAGTAGGGAAGCAGCTATCGTCCACCCACCTATCGTTGATACACCCTGTATATGAAAGCGCAATAGTTAATTTTCTGTTGATGTAACTTTTCTATTTTTCGAATTTCAAAAAACAATATTTTTTGTCCTCGCTGTACGTTGCAACCTCTTCATCGGCCAATAGGGATAACATATTCTTTTTGAACCTACCCTGTACAACGGCACAGGAAATATCGTCGATTAGTCACTCAAAAATAACTTTCTTGAAGTTTACATAACGTGATATTTTGACACTTCCTGCTTCTGATTCGGATGGACCAGGAATTTCATTACATCCAAATATTTGTTATAAAAGTGGTTTTAAATTAACTCGGTATATTTAGCGTGTGAGATCTGTTGGATTACCTGCTTGAAAGACATTTATGCGAAGTAGGTGTTTCATTCATGACGACGGTACTTGAGGTGGATACGATGGTTTGCGGAAATGCGAATCGTCTTTTACTTGTATTCATTCACCTTTTGAGTGGAGGCAATGACCCTTGAATTAATTTGAATAATGTTGAACGTCCTTCGAACCTCATGCTTGATTTGATTACGACGAAAGCAAGCAAGCAAACGCCATTCACTTTCAAGTTTTGGAAAATCGAAGAATTGAGGAACCAAAATCTTCGGAATAAGAGTCTTGTCTAATTACCTTATTGCATTACAAAACAAAGTACTCATTTCATTCATAACGTAACGTCACCGGAAAAAACACATCTACCGGAAAAAACACATCTATCCATATTTTTTGTGAACTTATGATATAAATAAAAAAAAAGTTTTTAAAAATATTCAAATATGGAGGGCTTTCAGTAACATGCGTTTGATTAAAATTATATTGAAAAGATATATCCGACTTGCCAATAACCTTTCTCATAACGGGTAGTCCTATTTATTTTGAAAAATAATAAATTTTGAATGAAAATGGGAGCAAAACACTATGTAGATAAAATTTTACTATGTCGTATTACCGTCACGATGAATTTGATCTAAACTCAGTCCATTTAAGCAATGCAGTGCTCCAAAACATTATCACACATAGTGCACGTGATCTCCCAGACAAGGCTGATTGTATAGAGTCGTACTAAGGAACGACTCATTTTTTAAATAATATGCGGCGGGGTATAGGGATTTTTTTAGGTGGAGAGTAGGGATACAAATTAGCAGTTTCTTCAGCCACGTCAGTACTTGACATTTTTAAAATTTCAAACTTTAAATTACCGTATATGTACACACCACAGGAGTCAAAAAGTAACCGATCATTTTGACACTGTAACAATGAATTCCACCAGCCGATTGCAGTTAAATCTGAGTGGCCAGTTCGGGGAGGCTTTGTTTTTTAACCAATAGATGGGGATGTGCGTGGTGATCATGCTTTGATCACGCATCTATCTTCGTTTGGGTTACTTTGTTTGTTGGGTGGATACAGTTTAATCATAAGTTATACCAAAAAATTCTTCTACACCAACATGATTCAAAGAAGTGGCAGATGCAATGAATGATGAATATATTTCGACAATATTTAGCTGACAGTAGTCTACGCAAAACATTGCATCTCTAGGTACATATTTCAATTCTTGCAATGCCTCCGATGTCCTCATACTTCATTCTTCGAAATTGTCTTGAATTATTCTTCATCATACAAAGCACGACTCATCTTGTCCAATTCAATTTTATATTCGTAAATTAATTGTATCTGTATTAAATGAATTTTATTCATTTGGGTAATTTATCTTTTTGGTGAACTGAGGATGAAAAAAAATTTCGCGAATAGTAGAATTGATTTTTTTCTATGGAAATCGATCCTACTCTCAAATAAAAACCTTTGCAGGTTCCTTCTGCAATTTTGATGACATTCACAGTTTGAAGAAAGTTTGTTTTCGCTATTCTTCACATTATATAGGATGGCCAACGCAACATTATTGATAAACAAAAGAATCCAAGCGAAATTAACAATCTCTCAAAAATATTTTTGTGATATTGGAGGTAGACTAATCGTTCAAGATTTCAACAAGATGGTACTCTTATATTATGCTTCGTTATTGGACAGTCTTTTCCTAGGCAATAGATTGTCGCTCCTAATTTCGAACAGGTGTAAATGTTTAATAATGTTCATGAAAACTATACCTCAAAAATATTTTTTTTTTGTAAATTATCAAGTCATCATTTTTTTAATAGGTTACCCATATACCAAAGTACAAAATTATGAGTTTAGCGGATTTAATATATTTCTCTACATTAGAAGAATATGTTGCAATGCATGTGTTATTGATCGTTATTGATTAACATCGCATTCAGAGCAGTTTAATAAACTCATATCGCTGAAATTCTCATATCTTATTTCACATTGAAGTATTTGTCCGCCCTGCTTTTTCTCTTCTAGTTCAACTGGAGTGGATTCTTTTTAATAAAGTGTCTTTGGGACAAGATGGCATATTTGGTTGATGAAAAGTGCATCAGAAAATCACTCAATATCTAGGCAAAAAAACTGAGTATATATTTTTATGTAACATAACGTTTCGATGAAGAATTGATTTAATTTATGTGAAATTTAGACGAAAAAGTGAACCCATATTATGATTTTCAGTCAGTTTTATGAAATTAATTATTCTGGAAACACCCCAATTATTCTCATGTTCCATATTCTAAGTCTCATTATAAATCTGTTACTTCAAATATTCCAGTATGAGGAACATGAGACAGAGCCAACCCTAAGTTGAGGTTATAAATTTATAAATAGGATACAAAATTTACTTACTGTAAAATAAATGCCAACAGTGTCAAAAAAATATTTGTCTAGTATGGAAGACTTATTATGTTAATAATAAATGTAAACTGTCAGACGATAGTATCATTGTAAATCTATCTCAAAAACTAAGAAATTGCCGACGACTCACGTTTATATAGCTATCTCTCTTCGATGTACTGATTATCCAACCAAGAGCTCGTTGATTAAATGCAAACGATAACTATTCTGGTTTACTTTTTCACTTGTAGAAGAAAATGATTCTATATAAAAGTATATGTTTCATGTTTTATCGTATCAGACATGATGATTTAAGATAGGTAGAGAGGAAATTATATATAGAAATGAAAAAAAATCATGATGAGACAAAATCAAGGTTGTAAAGAATAGGAAGATATAGCAAAAAAAGTTTTGATTGAGTGCTTGCCATTTTCGACTGGTCTTCAATTGAAAATAATACAAAAGAAATTCTGCTCCATCGCTCACTGTAATGACGTTTTTCTGTTGGCGAGTTGACCTTATCATGTCTGCTCTGGACAGAGCTACAAATTGAAACAAATCCGAATCAAATTATCATGTTTACGTCTGTCTGGCCTGAAACAGTAAATCATGATTTGTAGTCGCTCAACTAATTCGAACCAGACGCGTGTTCAGAGATAAGTTGCTAGAATTGATGAATATAATTTGCATGTGTGTGTAAATCTGCACATGTGAATTGTTTGAAAATAAACGAAAAATGTCTGTGTTGTCTTTTAAAATCGAAAAAATTAATCAAAGTACATATCTGGCAGAGCAAACAACGAGATAGATTCAAAAACACAATCACCAATCATCACCCAATACATGAAGGATTCAATAAATAGGTTTTGAATTCACTTCTTACTTCAAAATTAGTATTTCATAAATAACTACTAAAATATATAGAAGAGCTCTAGTGTTTTGAGTTTTTTGATTTTTCACTTGAGTTTTTAAGAATTTTTTATAGTTCTCCTAGCCCCCTGTTCGAACAACCACAGCTTTATTACAAAATTGTTTTAAGTGAAAATATTCGATATAAAAAAAGTAGAAGGAACTGGCAATGGATGATGCGTAAAACATATATCGAATGGGCACCCGTCCGCTTGGTTTCAGTGAACAGACGGGAACTGGTACTTTTCAATGTGGTATGGCCTATGAGTGAAAATATTTATCACAAAAATTCAATTTCAATGTTAAAACCAATCAATCTGAAAAACTGTAATAATAATAGTAAAGCTACTTCATTCTAGTGCCGAAATTTCCATATTCCACAATATACAATAGCTCAAATTTCCAAATGTTAATGACGAACAAGGTCGCGAAGCTGAGGCTTACTCAGATTATAAATGAACTAACCACGATTCCTGACCGTGATGGAGATTATGCTAGTCTCCTGGATCTACACCTAACAACCAATCCAGAAATTCACACAATCACCGCAAGGTCTCCATTGGAATCGTCTGACCAAAAACTCACTTCAGTGTTGAGCGAATTACCGAAAATATTGCGGAAAAATCAAAACCGTGCAAACTAGGTTTGTTGATGCTCGCAACAGCTGCAAACTTAGATTCACTGAAAGCAAAGAACAGATAATTAGGGATAACCTGTTTGCCAATCCCAATGAATAAATTTCCTTCTGGTCGGTAGCTGAAGCTATCAATCAAAACTCTACAAAATCCACATTTCCACTACTAACACAAGCGGATGGTTCAATTGCAACAGCCATAGAAAAAAGAAATCTACTAACTGAACAATTTGCGTCCCACTCCACAGTCATCACGGATGGGGAACTGATGGCTACCACACCATATACCCCAGTTAATCGTTCCACAACAATCTGGAATGGATTAGAACGTTCCAGACTATTCCCGAACATGTAGCACACATATTGCTTTCTCCAATTAATCCAGACATGTGACTATATGATCTTTATGCAATGGTTTGCCGCCCATTCAGCTGTCAGTAGTTGAGCGGATGGTTTAATTGCAACAACAGCCATAGAAAAAGCAAATCAACTAGCTGACACGGAGAGTCAAGGGCTGTTGCGCTTGATATTTTTAAGTCCTTTGACAGTGTGTGATATGAGGGTTTGCTGGTCAAACTTCGATGTTGAAGGCCAATATATATCTTTACTGACGACTTGTGTCGTCCTTCCATTTGGATTCAAGGACATCTGTTGCAGATGCAACCGCCTCTCCACGGGAGGTGAAGAGGAGGTTGCATATCTTAATGATGACATTACATCAATACTTTATAAAAAAAAAATGTGAGAATAGTAGAATTGTAGATGTCAAAAAATATATTCTTATCAGGACCAAATACTGTGCCGAGTATGCTGTGCTTGGCAGTATGTACATTCCGGTGTGAAAAAAGTGTTTTCAATAGATTCATTTTAGGTTAGAGGTTCCAAATTCTACATCAAGTATATGATTTAATTTCAGTATAGAGTTGGTTATAAAACTATGAGGATTGTACGAGAAACTCTTGTAAAGGTTGTTTCAGAAGTTTTATCCGTTTTAATCAGTCTACTTCAAACTTTAAAATCTCAGTGAATACTTAGTGAAACTTTTGAATCAGCCTTATAAAAATTGTGGAGGAATGAGAAGGAATAAGAAGTTCATTTCTATTGCATGTAGTTGATATCAGAAAATTTCTTTAATTTTTGTAAGATCTAATTTGATGTTTCGAAACTTTGTGGGTCAAAGACAACAAATTAACATTTTTCAAACGCTTTTTGTTTTTCTATTTCTCCATCTTTATTGTGGGAAACTTTCGGAGGAAGACTTGCGGACGGAATCAGTTTTCTACGTTTCATTCTTGCCAGCTTACCTGAAATATCAACCCTCGCGGGTTGTAGGTAGTGGAGTGTCGAATTGACCCTTTACTTTCCCACTTTTGCACCAAAAGTTGGTTAGTTATAGGTGGTGGGTTGTAAACCATTTGTTTTTATCTTCATGAAACATTTTTCAACATTTTTCTGTTAAATTTTTATTCATTCAGATTTTTATGGCCCTGTGATTTTTATCTCGTCAGGCATTTCAGACAGCTCAGCGATTACACGTTACCTTATTTCTCGGCGCCGGCTTCAGTAAATGTGACTTGTTTTCACTTCTGATTGGAAGACTGAAAATGTACATGCAGTTAACGAGCGTCAATCATTTAGCAGACCACAAAATTCAGTTAATTTATTCCGTTGTGGCAATAAATCTCCCCGTTCTGGCGGCTGGAGTAGAAGTTATTGGGTTCAAGTCGAAAACAAACGCGTGCGAGATAACTTACTCCTATTACAACGTTTGTGAATAGTCCGAGCAACGGGTCTTAAATATAGGTTCGTATTAAGGATCTGGAAATAGCATATTTCTTTTACGGAAATACAATATTTGCGATTGTTCATTCAACACCAGTGCATTTTGCTAGTCTAATAAAAATACTTTTCTCATACCAGAACAAAAGCAGTGTCTTACGTCGCCGGTTCCGCTAAATAAGTTAGTACCATAAGGAGATAACTAAAATTAAATCTCACAATCACGTTAGAGCCTTTTATATACATGTATATAAACCATTACCTTCACTGATGAGGGCATAAAATAAGTATCTTTGAATGAGTTCCTAGTCATTGTTAGTGTGTGAGTTTCTTGTACCCAAGTTTATATGTTAATTATTAATGACTTTTGACCTATTACTATTTCCCTATTTGCCGAATGTGATCAATATTTTATATGAGTGTAAACTTTCGTCCCTGTTCTCAGATCTTTTCTCATACCTATCAATTTATAAACTTTCAAAGTCTGTTGAGAGCCTGTTCTTATGAAGGTACCAAAAATTTCAAGGATTTCTCAATTATCTATGGTCGTTCTCTAAGGTATAACACTTGACTTTTCAAAACTGAATATACGAAATAAGTCACTTGAAATACCTTAATACAGGTCGCCTAGTTTGACCAACGTACTTTCTGTGACAATCCTCACATCATTATGAGAACCTATATTTTTCTTTTCTATCGTCTTGTTTTTCATATGGTACAATGCTTGTTGAAGTGTAGGAGCAGTTTTTTAAAAGTAATTTTCATGTTTAATTTATAGAAAATTCGGACCCATACTCGTTTTTTTGAAGAGGTATTCACAAAAACACTCTCAATTTTCTGAATTTCCAGTATTTAACTAGATGAAAACAGAAAGAGTAGCAGTTATAATTCTATACATGACATCGCTTCGTCAGTCTGGTCAGATCCACTCGATCGAAACAACGCTGTTACAGGATCATAAATGTGATGCTTTTGGGCTCTGGTATCATCTAGTTGTGTGTTCTCCATTATCATGAATGGGAAAATGTTTCCTTGATTTAACGTCTCTCTCTCTCTTTGCCTTTTTTTTTCAAGTCAAGCAGGCAAAAAGATGTCAGTTTCATCCAAGGAGTTCCGTTTCGTTGTTAAATCAGCTAGTTTCAGAATAAATGAACTGAAATCAACTCAAGGGAATATTCATATCAGTAAATTGATTTAACAAACTTTTTTCACTGTTCGGGGTTTGTCCAACTTGTCCACTTCTCTTTAGTTTCTGGATATGATTTGGATTTTCCATTAATTGTTTGCCTCCTGTGATCCAACTCTCATACAATACGATGAAAACTGTCTCTGCATTCGAAATCTTTGTCATTCAGCCGTATTTTGTTCAGGTGTTTACTGAGTGAACAGTGGTCTGCGGTTCTCTTTTCAGAGGTTATCTTTCTGAAATGTTTCCCATGTTTGTTAACAGATGTATTTTCCGATTACTCTTCCTTCCTGATTTGGTTCCAAACCACATACTTTTGCATCGCAACAGCTGGATTTACTCTATACTGTACCCAGTATACTGGGTACCCAGTATAGAGTCAATCTATTCCTGCTCATCACTTCTTACACACACCTGAGTTACTAACACTTGTGTTTTTTTTCTAGTTTGT
>WOGN01002057.1:0-10815 GCA_015342105.1 Leptinotarsa texana
TGAAAAAAGTTTTGACACAGTTGGCTGAGCTGAGTGTTTCTTTTCCAGTTCTTGAAAATAAGTCACACTTTTGTCTTTTTTATCTGAACGCATTTTATTCAAATCGTCTTGTAGCCTTGAGAGTTTCATCGTTTCATTCGAAAATGTTTTTTTGGCAAAGGAGGCACATAGGCGAAGATGAATTTGTGTGATTTTCAATAATTCCACATTTTATATATTCTGCGCTATACTGCCGTTTGTCTTTAAAAATGCCGAAGTAAAGAATCGAGTGTTAAAAAGTTGGTGATGACGCCACTCACAGTATTCACCACCGCACTTAAAGCACTTTATCTAGCTAGTCGCTAACTGAATTCATTTGTTTTCGTAATATCGTCGAATGATATTACTGGCTCGATAGCCGTCTTGAGTTCAGACAGGTTGGAACCCAGCTCCCTTACCCTTTTAGCTCATTTTTTATCGAAGAAGGACAAATGGGTTCATGACTGAGGGGATGTTGGCGGTATGAAGTCCTCAGACATCAGTGCCGCCCTTTACGGGGCATCCCGTGAAAGTACTAGGCCCGCCCGCTGCGGGCCTATTACTTTCGAGAAAGGAGACTAGAAACTTCTCGTTTCCCATTGAAGCTTACCGCCATCAGTTTGACAACTATCGGACAGGAAATAATCTGCTTTATGACCTTCATTTCTTTTCAAATAGGTCATCAGTCAAACAAACTCTCTGGAAGGCTTACACTGGTTTCATAGGTATAAGTTGTGGTATAGCGATTTAATATATATTATAAAAATATAAGCACCTATTCGTTTCCTAATTACTTCCAATTTCGTTTCGTTGGGCGATTTCGTATGTACATATTATTTAATATTTTTGAGGTTTCTTTGGAGTCGATTCATATTTTTATTACTTTTTATGACGATTAGGAGAGGAACTTTTATATATTCCTCTTTGGAAAGTTATCAGGTATACCCATCAAATTTCATTATTTTAAGGTTTATATTCTCGTTTGTATTAGATAGGTGTCCAAGCTTACAGGATTAAAAAATGAGTAGATATGCTTGTACGTATTCAATTTTTTCTTCAACTTTTTTACCTTGTATCCGTTCATTGTGAATTATATTTCAAACTGCCAAGTTCAATGAACACTGTTTGAATTCGATTATCACTGTTGTGTGTTGAAGCAGAGACGGAATATTGGTCTTATCGATGAGCCAAAATGATCTTTAGTCCGCAAGGCTAAACTCACAGAGTCCGGTTCTGTCGCCGGGTTTACTCAGTGGAATCTAAGTACTTCGTCTACCATTTTGAATTGATTAACTATGACCTTTCTGTATTATCCGATTTCGTCTTCGCGCATAAGCGCTTTCAATCCGCTCTACTGCGATAATTTTATACATTGTTTTATGAATTCTGAATTCGCGAGATAATTTTTAACTGTAGTGTACTGATCTAGATTCAACCGGTATGGTAGTTATAAATATTGAAACAACCATATTTATATCGATTATAAAATCAACTTTCTGTTTAACTTACGTTACAAAGTTGAGTTTGTTGAGAGGAAAATTAACCTATATATGATTAATAACTCCTTTCACATTTTGATAATTTCAAGTCAGTCAAACACAGAAACTTAAAATAATTATAAATTAAAAAAATGTTTTTTCTAAAAGCTGCATTTATAACAGCAGCTATTTGTTGCTCGCGGCTTCACCTGCGTAGATTTTGGTTTGTTACATTAAGTTTTGTGACAGATCATTTTGATCAAACAGTTAAAATATATTTTTATTAACCCAAAACTTCAGGTTTCCAAGTTCAAAACTGACGACCGAATTTTTTTTTAATGATATGCGGCTGGTTATAAGAAAAATTTTTATGTGGAGTGTAGGGACACAAATTGGCATTTTCTTTAGCCCTATCAGTACTTGACACTTTAAAATACCGTACATGCTCACACCACAAGGGTTAAAACCCCTTAACGACTCCGACACTGTTACAATGAATTCCACCAGCCGATTGCAGTTGAATCTGATTGGCCAGCGTAAGTAGACTTGTTAATTTTATACAATAAATGCAAATATTCGTGGTTATCATGTTTTAATCACGCATATATCTTTGTTGCGGTTATTTTGTTTGTTGGATAGATGCAGTTTATAATAGAATTTATTGGTCGAAGGAAATATTCAGTGAAGTCTTCAATACTTTTAGTGTTTCCTTATCTTGTGTGCAAGTTCAGCAACTGCAGACTTCTCGGTCTGTCCCAATCGACAACTCCAAAAAATAAGAGTAAAGCTACCTAAATTCCCACCATGCTGAAAATCAGTAATATTGTTTAAAATATGATTAAAAATAAAATTTATGACAATTACAACTTTTACAACTTTTTGAATCGTTATATCTCAAAAACGGTGGCTCCTAGGAAAAAAAGCAGTGATACATTTTTTGTAGATAATATTATGATCTACAAGTTTTGTCCAGAGTATTTTTATTATAAAACTTATCGTTTTGCTGATAATTGCGAAAAACTCATTTTTTCGACCTTTGAACTTTAATAAATTTTTTCCATACAGGGGGAAGATAGGGAACTTTCAAATTTTATTTTCAATCATATTTTAAACAATTCTACTGATTTTCAGCTTGGTGGAAATTTAGGTAGCTTCGAATATCTAAATTGACCGGTCTATAGACTTTATCACAGTTATTCGGAATCCTGTAAACTACCGCTGATTTGAATGGATCTCTGCTGTCTTTTGCTGATATCAGATATTCCGATATTTTCTTAGTTAGTGTGAAGACGGTGTTAATTTTCTCCTTCTTTAGAATTTTCCCGATTCCGTTGGTGACACGTGACACTTTGTATGTATGGCAGATTATAACAAAAATTATAACCAAAGAAGACTACGGCAAAACCCGAAAACCATTGAAACCATTGACGCCAGCCGTAAAAGCCTACATTTCTGAAATATTGAATATTTTCGTAAAAAACCGTAGTTACAATCACTGAGATATTCAAATTGGAAAGGGAGAAATATTTTTTTGGAAAACAAAAATGGGAGAAACTTCCAAAGAAAGGAACAAGAAATATAATTACAATGACAACTCTCTATAAAAATATTTAGAGGAAACAGAGCTTACTTTCGGAAAGAAACTTCTGTGTATGCGTTACACATGTTCATAAAGAGTTTTTATTGTAGTTCTTTTCTTTTTTCATTTTTTTAGAAGTATCCTACTTTTTTTTTTAATATTTATTGTTATCTTTATTTTTCACAGAAAAGTAGATATGTTCTTTTTCGTAGTAACTAGGAAATTGAAAAGTTTAGTTCAGTGAGATATTTATGTAGCAAAAATGTGACAATTCAAGTTTTAACGAAATTTCGAAAGTAGAGAAATGGAAAAGTATAAGTACGTAGAAATTGATAAGCAATCAGTAAATTATGTGTTGCAACAAACACTTTGGAAAAGATGATTTTACTTTTACTTCAAATAAATTATGTATGTATATTGCAATAATCTAACTTAGAAACCAGTAGTAAGAAAATGAAAAACTGCAAAAAAAAGTTATTTCATCTCGTCATATCCATGATGATCCCTCCGGAAATTGTATCAAATAGTTAGAAACAATAAAATGCTAACGCAAATATTTTTATGGACGAAAAATAAAATATACACGGTTATGGCAACACTAGAAAAGATTATGACATCCCTTTTTAATGTTGTACTAATTGAATTGTTGTGATGGAAAGTCTTATTATTTTTTTAGGTGTTTTTCAGTTATTGGCATAGTTTTTGAGTAGCTTTGTGGTTTCTATGAAGATATTCATTACAGAAATACTTTACTAATACTTGTATGGTCCCCACTACCGGGTTTAGGATTTTTTTTATTTTAATTATATATACTTTATTGTCCAAAGAAAAAATCTTGTTGACAAAGTTAGTGAATATATACAAAACAATACATAAATGTCCTATGAATATAAAAATATAGATAAAATATAATATAAACTAAAGTATAAAAACACTGAATAAAAAACCACAACCAATGGTTGAAACATACATACACATAAAGCAGGCTAAGTTAAAAAAGATCGGTATAGAACTCAATCAAACTGTAATAGGGTCTACTACTCGAAATTTCCTAATTCATTTTTCTATATTGATTGGTATCAATATTTATCTCTTTAGTGTAACGCGGCAGATGGTTATACATCTTCACACCATTGTAAAAAAGATCGTTTATGAAAAAGAGGAACATATATGAACCAAAGAATCCAAAACAAGCAATGCTCCTAAACACCAGAATTCCAGCATTCTTATCTAGGCACGTTTCACCAACCAAGTGAGCATCTTCAGGAGATGACGAAGACTTCATAGATAGAAGTAAAAGTTTCAAAATGTACTAACCTAGGCCAAATGAAGACTTTTGTGAGCAAATTTGTAATATCTTTGCTTGTATTTTTGCAATTTTCGTAAGAATATCTGATTTTTGGAAAATAAAATATAACCTATGTTATTCGTTGATAATGTGGATTACTGCAGGTGAAAGAATTTTTTGAACAGGCTGAGTAGTTTTTGAGTTTATCCATTACAAACGAACAAACGCACAAAAAAGTTCTCATCAATTTAGATTCAGACAAATCTTCGTTTGGAAGAAACCAATTAACGGTCGTTGTAACGGCAGATGGAAGTATTTTATTGGCATTTGAACGGAAGTGGCACGACGTGCAAGTAATGGGTCTTTTATTGAGCTCGTCATATCCCAAAATTTAAATAAAACAAGCTTTGTGTGAGACATCATCGAACTGTTTTATTCGTTTGAAAGGCCTATTGATGCCATTATGTGTAGAATATAAAACCTCACAATAAACAGTCTAACGGGGTCAAATCGCACGATCTTGGTGGCCAGTTCATATCACCTCCACGTGAGATGACCTCAAATCGCTCGTGCAGAATATCCAATGTGGCCATGAGTTATGTGGCACGTAGTGGAGAATATCCAATGTGGCATAAGTTATGTGGCACTACGTGCCACATAGCTCATGGCACGCTCATAGCCAAATTGGCACGTGGTGCCATATAGCATAGCATAGCACATGACGGCAGGTAGTGCCGTCATGTCGTTTGTATCCAGATCATCCAATTCAAGCCAAAAGAAGTTGGTAATCATCGACCTTTAGTGTTCGCCGTTGACAGTGATGATCTGCTCAATGTCGCTCTCAAAGAAATATGGACCGATGACGTCGCCAGCCTAAAATCCACAGCAAACAGTGACTTTTTCGGGATGTGTTGGATGCTCTTGGATGTCACGTGAATTGGAATCGTCCCAATTTCGACAATTTTGTATGTTCACGTACCCATTCATCCATCGCTGTCCTCATCGCTGAAGATGATTTTTCGAGGTTAGTTGCCAACTGCTCCAGAGCCCATTCAGCGAAGACACGTCATTCACCTTCAGTTCCTGGGTCAGTTGAATTTTGTACGGGTGAGGATCAAGTGACGACACAAAATTGGCCAAGTTGTGATCTGCGAAAGAACGAGTTTTTGGGAGCGAAATCGACTGTTTCAGATTCTCCTGCACATTCTCACAAACAGCGGCGGCGTACGGGTGTTAGTCGATCGTTACAAATAGTCCTCTCGGTAGGACGATTACGGCGACCATAAAATGGACAAAGCGCGCGGTACGTTGCCCGAACAGAACACCCATTTTGATAAAACAATTTTATTATTTGCACGTGTTGTTGAATGTTTTATCCCACCATGATGATATGGCAAAACAGACGAAATAAATGAAAACCTATTTGACAGTCAACAGGATGGCCGTTGTCAATTGTCAAAGTTCGGAAATCCGTGTTGGAAGGCCCAATAGCTTATTGATTCAATCCATTAAGTTGTTCTGCTCCCTCTTTTCCATAGTTGAGAAAAACATGTATACGAGTTATATAATGACGAAAACATTCTGAGCAACGTTCAATAGTGAATTCAAACAAATGTAATTCTTGCGGTTGTGATTACAAAGATGGATTTTTCGAAAACATGGAATGAACCTTTTTCCTGCAGTACGAAAAATCGCTCACTAGCAGCGCTAGTAGTTCGGTAGGAACAAACACTGCCTAATCCTATTATAAACATATGGTAAAGAATGTTTTCAACAGAAGATGTTCCTGGAGCAAAACTAAAATTTGCAACTGTAAAGGATAACAATGTTGAGACATTAAAACGTTGGCATGCCGCAATTTAAATAGACAGGTTCGTATACAGGCTCTAGAAAAGAGTAGCGATAGATTCAAACTGTAATAGAAGAAATTTAAAATGATTATGAATTTAAGATTTATTTCCGAGTGAAATATGAATCAAATATAGATGGTAATGAAATAAATTTAATTAAATATAATAAATGAATATAATTCAATAAACTATTCAGGTTATATATCATTCTAATCAATGGTAACTAACTATGAAAAATTTACTATTCATTTCATGTTTAGAGCATACATATGAATATTCATCTATTTTTTGCACTGTTAAATCCATTCTTCTCGAAGCATGTATCCATTTCTTACATCTAACCTTATTGATATGAGGTTTTATAAATGTTATAAAAAACAAGTTTTCTTCCGAATATCGATTATCCGACGTACAATTCGCAAAACAGCAATGCTTTATTGGCATTTACTAGCACTAATATACTACTACTACTACAAGTATATCAGATTTACATTTTTAAATAATAAATTAATATTATGTAAATGTAGTTTATGTAGTTTATGTTTGTCCCTACTACTATTGCTGCCTGACATATTCGCTGTACTTTTCTCAGAAAAAAAGCTCATTGTGCGCCAAAATACACGTTAGCAATCGTGTTAATTTGACTTATATCCATAGGCTGCTACACCTATTTTCTGAACTGGTATTTTTTACTTTCGCACCATATAGTAGACCTAACGAACCTTCTGAACCGTACATACCAAATATCCACATTATTTGCGGTATTTGCACTGACCAGGCGGTGAGGCAAGTCCATCATCGCTTTTTATTTTCTACATTAATCGACAAATGCTCCGTTTAGCGAGAGAGCCGGCTCATCGCATTTTTGTATCGTGTAAACCGGTCGCGAAAGCTCGGAAAACGTATTTGCCTTTTTTTCTCCCCATCTACGATCCTCCGATCCGGTGAATTTTTCCTCTTTCGAGCATTATCGCTCGTTCGAATTTCGCTGATAGTCCAGTCAATGAGTGCTCAAAGGAAAGGTGAAGAGTGTAGAGTAAATGAAATATACGAGCGTTCCTGACTTCAGATCTTTGTTAGGAATTAGGTTTCCAGGGTAAAGGTTATTGAAGACAGATAATTTTTGTCAAACATTTGTTTTTAGTTGCTTCTGAAAACGATTCTGAGAAAAAATGTCACGAATGAACTTGTTGAGCATTACATACCACTTCAATTTCATACTGTCTGGTTAGAATGGCAAAATCACACATTATGAGAGATACAAAATCGGTTGAATTGAATGCTCCCATTCAAAAAAACCTGAATAGTTCCGGAGATATTGGAAAATAGCGTTTACAAAATTAAAATAATTATTTTAAAGAAGAAATTAATACAATTCATTGAATTGTCAAACAACAAAAATTAATTGGCGCTCCAAGGCGACTTCACTGATTCCATTTGCTTTTTTAGCTGCAGGAAAACCCGGAAAAACCTGCAGCACCACATCATCTGAAGATCTTGATTTGCCAATCTACTCTCTTTCCTAAAACAAAATGTAGGGTATCTCTGTACACTGTAACACAACTATCGTCAAATTTAAATCAGTCTGTTTCGTCTTTTGACCAATGCGTAATAATGGCCAGATACAACGCGATAACCACAGTGAACAATGACTACATGAAGATTATAATAGTGGTATGCAAGATTCAAGTGTTCATCTATTTCAAACTTTCGTAAGAGTTTGGTGCTTCCGTCAGAGGTTGAGTGATGTTTACATATTTTCAATACGACTTCTTGTATGACCAATTTTACTGTTTTGAATCGACGGAAAAAGTATCAACCCCTTTTGGTGACAATTTCACTGTTGTACAATTGTTGTAATCGGTTTTTCCAAAATTTTGAGAAATCACTTGAACAAGTTCTAAAATTGGTACTTTTTTCCTATTCTGTATGTATATCTTTGTTTCTCCTACATTTATTGATTTTTCCATGCTGAGCTTCCTTATCTTTTGCGTCTTCTGAGGAAAATTTTAACAAAATCCATTTTACTTTTGCGATACGCTGTGGCAGCTTCTGTTGCAGATGTTTTTAGACCTCAAGAGCCAAGTAAATGTCCTTTCGAGTAACAGCTAGGTACCGATGAATTTTTGCCATCTCTATTTTTAGGGGTTTCTTCAATATCAACGTCGGTATCGCTAGACTTTTGTAGCGTATTCATTTCAATTTCCTGTAGCTGCGTCATCAGCTGACTCTTATTATGAAAGTTAGAAAAGAAATCCTTTTGTTTGACATTCAATTCATCCATTTCCAGCCTGATAATAACATCTGAGCCGATTTCAACGATTCTGTTGTATCAGTGTTCCCATAAAGAATTGCTACATAACCTCTTCTTTTATAATGAGGCTAACTTTTTTTAGTGTATCATTCCAATTCCATCGAAGAGAGCTAGTGTATCGGAAGCCTATTCATATCACAGATTTCAATTCCTCTCTATTTCCAATTTCTTGGATTCGCTGAAAAAAAAATGTGCGATTTTCACGTGTTACTTTGATATATGTGCGTGGCTGGTTTTCCATTTTTATCATGGCATAGCATAAGATTGTATGTATCAGCCACTATTTCCATAGTCATGATTAACATATTGATTGTTAAGTTTTTGATAATTCTAAAAATAAAGTGGAAATAGTATATATGAAGTTATGGTACGCCAACTAAAAGCACTTTAAAAAATAAGGATAATGAAGTCACTTTGAACTCTAAGGTCTCAACATTGAGAATACAAGTGCAATTCACAGAATGAGACATAGAAGTTGCGAGATCAGTATTCTGCGCAAACAAGTGTCTCTGTTAGAAAGGGAAAGTATTCATAAAATGTCAACAAGGGTTCTAAACAGTACGAATTTTGTGCGCAATTAGGGGCGGTATTGTACAGCTATTGTAAACGATTTTCATCAATTTCCATCTAGTCTCTGAATAACAAAAATGTTGTCTATTATGTTCCCGAGTTTTTAGCTTCATTCTAAGTTAAAGATTGCAAACAAGACAGATGACAACACAAAGTGGTTCATTATAGAAATATATAATTTGGTAAACACTATAAGTAATTCATGAATTTTGGATTCGATATTATTTGAGTCGGATTACTTTCCACCATTAGGTTAATTCATAATAAGTAACGAAAGCAGCATCAATTTGTTATTATCTATTCTACATATAAAGTTATCACCCTATATCTTATATTTCAGAAACAATGTTGATGATGAATATATTTTCTTCACATTGTATACCTTTCATGAGATATAACTTTTCAAACTCCAGAGAGAACACGATAGAGAAAAAGGTTTTTTTTCAAGTGTAGCACTACAAAAATGAAACCATGCAAATCTTAACCAGAATGAAATTGAATTAAACAAAAGGGTGTTTTAAAATTTGTGTCCGTTTTTATGAGCGTCATTTGAATTGTGCACTTCTGCCAACGTGACATGTCGATTAACTTCTTCAGCATAAAAATTGGGTGCTCGGGATTCAATGAAGTCGGGCGAAGGCCGTTTTTGCCTGGTCCCGATTGGCGAAAGTTCTACCATCAGCAAGTTGTTGAAGTGCTTGAAAAAATGGTAGTCGGTTGGCGATAGGTCTGGGGAGTGAGGTGGGTGAGGCAGAATTTCAACGCTCAATTCATTTAATTTTCGGACGATGCTGTGTGTAGACGGCCGTTGTAGTGGAGCAGGATCTGACCTCTCCTGTTGACCTGTGTCGGCTATTGCCAACGCAATTTTCGATACATTTCGTCGATTTCCTCACAATAGTACTCTGCTTGATGGTTTGGCCCGGTTGCAGAAAGTTATAGTGAATCACACCAGCCGCTGACCACTACAGTAACCATGTTTTCTTTGGTGGGTTTTTCGCCTTTGAGAAGTGGCTGGGTGGCTCAACGGTATCCAACCAGTGTCCAACGTCTTCTGTTGTTGTAGAGGATCCACTTTTCATTACACACAGGGATGACGATCCGATGCAAAAAAGGATCGTTTTGGTTGCGCAAAAGCAAAGAAGAACGTCACAATTCCTGTCGGTCGTCCAAATCATGGGGCGGCACCCACTTTGTTCTTTGCTCTTAGACCTTTCCAATACGTTTTAAACCAGCAAAAACCTCATGGTGTATTTCATCAGTTCAGACTTCCATTGTCTAATATAATATAAATTGATTTGAAAACCCTGAAAAAACAATTCAAAAAATAGTAAGAAAAGCTGAAAAATAAAAATTAAAAATTATTATTAACAAAAAAAATGAAAAAGAAGAAAAATTCAAAGTAAAAGATTTCAAACCAAGTCACGACGTTTCGATTGTTAGTATCCACAATCGTCTTCGGGTGATAACTCGGACTTCCATTGTCTAATATTGAAAACCCTGAAAAAACAACAAAAAAAGTAATAAGATTAACCAAAAATAACAATTTTATTAAACAAAAAACTGAAATTACAAAGAAATAACATTCAAGCAACAATCAAACAAGTAAAAATTGAAATATTAATAAAAGCTGAAAAATAAAAATTAAAAATTATTATAAACAAAAAAAAAGAAAAATAAAAATTAAAAGATTTCAAACCAAGTTATCTCACAACGTT